>CM060626.1:23990284-24065284 GCA_030578275.1 Meda fulgida | reverse complement strand
TGTGTTTTGCTATGAGACAGTAACAGAAACAGTGGAACTGTTTCATGTGGAGCTATTTTTGCTTTTGAAGCAAATATAGACAAAATAATTTGAAACACTGTCTAGATACTCAAAATCAACTCCCTATTTATGCTTATAACTGAATTTTTTGCTTTCAGTGTGATCCTGCATCTATGCCATAATGTCTGGTTTCAAAGACAAGGCTTAAAACTAGTCCCAGACTAAAATGCATGTTTGAGCTGTTTTAGCTGAAAGCAACTTACACTGACATATCTTAAAAAATGTCAGTGACATTGTTTTGTCTCAAGATTCACACAAGCAATATTTTTTTTCTAAGGTAAATTTATGCAAACGAGAAACTCCCGCACACTATCAGAACTTACATAAAAAAACAACAACTCTTTATTAGCTTTAAAAAAAATGCAAGTTCTGATAGTGTGCGGGAGTTTCTCATTTGCAGATTGTCGACCAATCTTTTTTGGTAGTTTTTTTCCTACGCACCTATTATCTCCAGGTGTGCGATGGTTTTTTGTCAATTAAGATAAATTTTTAAAAGCTACTTAAATGTCCAACGTGAACTAAGGCCTAATCCTGGCTTAATCTAATCTAGTTGTCTGTGAAACTGGGCCTATATAGGTTTCATACAGGGTGACTGTGATATTGTCCAGCCCAACAAACAAAAAATTAGTAAACAAGTGGACCTTTAAAACATTATTGATTTTAAGCCGTTTTTCTCTTTGAAATTGCCTAAAGAATGTTGTACTGTCCTTGTGGGGACTCAACTCACTCACTCACTCACTCACTCACTCACTCACTCACTCACTCACTCACTCACTCACTCACTCACTCACTCACTCACTCACTCACTCACTCACTATGTCAGTCACTCAGTCATACAGTCATACAGTTAGTCACTCACTCACTCACTGTTTTTTTTTTGAAGTGGTTGATTGAGTCTTTTGAACTCTTGATTATTACAGCCTGACTGCATTGACAGATGTGTAATTTCTCAAAAATTGAGAGATGAGAATACAAACCCACACACAGAATTCCTAGTAAAAGACTGCGAGCCTTAAATTGCTGTTTTGTGATTATCGCAGAGGGGTTGACAAAAGAACAGCACAGAATTGAAGGAATGTGTGTGTGTTTTCCCATACAGAAAACAGAGGCATTCTGAGAGTTTTCTGTGAGTGTGAAGCTTCAGTATCACTAGACTTAATGGGATGAGAGAAAACCTCCTTACAAAATCAATGCTTTTTAATGCTAGCACTTAACACTGACACAGCTCAGCAGCCGAACATGAAGACGCTTTCGAAACGAGCGAGCTCTCACCTGAAAGAAGACAGACATGGCCGCAATTACTCGCTTCTCCCGTATGGCTGTGTTGAGACTGTCAAAGTCGTCCGAGTTATACATGAAGATCTGCATCTGTGTGACAGAGAGAGAGAGAGAGAGAGAGAGAGAGAGAGAGAGAGAGAGAGAGAGAGAGAGAGAGAGAGAGAGAGAGAGAGAGAGAGAGATGTGAGAATCTTGTTAGTCAAAGACCTTTAGCCAATCAGATTTTAATTCGTATATTTTCACTGACAAAACACAGATAGTCCATTATCAAAGCTAATATCTCATAATCTCATGGCCTCTAATCTGTCTCATCCTGTAATCTCCCGATTGTTTGGCCTCCTCGTGTTTCCAGTCCAAACGTCAGGCTCTGTCCGTCCTCTTATCACTTTGATGGGATCTCTGGCAGTAGATCAGGCTAATAAATGTGCTCAACTCTCCACGGAAGCCTGTCTAAATTGGCAGCAGCCTCCTGTTATTCTCCGTTGTCAATACCTTTTCCCACAAAAAGGCTCCAAAAAAAGACAACAAAGATGAACGATATTCTCGCAGGGAGATAGCGATCAGTTTTGTGTCAATAATAGGCGTAGATTCAACAATGGAGAAACAGCAAATCCTGTTGAGTGTCTTAGACACTTTGAAACGAAGGAAATAATAAACATCAGCTAAAAACAAAGATTTAGAAGGACTGGATCTCTGAAAATTCAAAATGAACTTCCATTCCAACCAGAGTCACTTCATCATTCTGTTGTCATGGCGATAATAAGGGATGGGTGACCACCGCTGTCAGTGTATTAAAAATATAATTTATACATGAATTACAGCTCTTCTGTGATGAGAATGTTTTTCATTTCTGAATTCATAATTATTTTGATATTTTGGGACATACAGTGAAGTAAAAAATGCTATACAACTGTCCTGATATAACGTTAAAAAAACCCAATGCCTCATTATTATTGAAAATAAACCTTAAGTAGTTTGGTATAACCCTTTGTTATTGACAATATTTGATTAAAAATGACATCATAGAGGACCCCTGTAGACCCTCATGACTATGTCAAGATCAATAAGTCCCGTAAAATATCAGATAATTTACATCCGGTATTAAGATGTGATTTGGTTGATCGGATCACAAGTGCACTAATAAGTTAACTGATAGGCTTGGTGAGTGAAATAATGTGTACGTTTTCTTGCTGTATATGCTTTTTTCACATTTTATGTCTAAGGCCCTGTTTACAGCTGGTATTAAAATGAGTTTTGGTTGATTGGATCACAAGTGGACGAGGCCAAAAACAGGTGTAAATGGGGTCTAAAACGCTTGTTCACTTTTGACCACTTTCAGAGATTGTCGAAAACGCATTTGACCGGATCACTTTCGTAGAGTAACCGCTCATGTGGTCGAATGTGTTCAAACAGCCACAGAAGACCGCCAACTGTCCACCTACTGACCTAATGCAGAAACAGATTCAAACTTTGTCGGAGGGAAACCCAAGTTTGGTTTGAAGATGAAAATGTACCAAGCACAATGTTCTCTCAGCATTCCTGATTTCTAACACACACTCACAGCGTTCGGCTGGTCTTGATGCTGTCAGAGCAGAAACAAAAGCTGATGCTCTCCGTGTGCTTTTCTGTCGTCTCCAGGCGCGTTCAAATGTAAATTGCACAAGCTTATTTCGTCCATTAGATTGAACGGTCTGAAAAAACACATACATTTACCTGCTCAAAAACCCTCACCTCAGAGAAATCAGGAAAGAAGTGTTTGGAAGTGGACAAAAGAGACGTATTAAAACACCAGGTGTGAATGTGAATGAGTCTCTCTCGTCTACCTGTGATCCGATCGACCGAAACGCATCTTAATGCGTGTAAACAGGGTCTAAGTCACTGACCTACATAATAGAGCCGTGTGCTTGAGGAGGGGGACTGATGATGACATCAGCGATGTGAAGTATCTTATTTTAGAGATGGGGGCAAGTGTTATCATTTTCATGAAATATTACAAAGACTAACTTTTCTTTTCCCTTTGGTATAACACGCACGTTAATTATTCACAAAATATCATATATGTATATGTATCTTGACTTACAAATAAATAAAACATTTGCTTTATAATTAAATTAGAAAATTGCTGAGATATTACATGGCAAAAGCAAATTTTGCTGAAATTACTCAACAGTTCAAACGAAAACAACAACAATGAATCTCCACATCTCCACAAAAGATCAGTAGCATTACATATATAAATTCAAGTAGAAATCCTTGTTGCCTTCCACATCGGCTTGTTTCTCCCCACTTCTCCGTTAGCATTGTCAATATTATGCCTGCTGCATTTTTCTCGCCTCTGTAATCCTTACATGAGGCCCACTTTGATTTAATTCAGTACAAACACCTCCATAGCTTCAGATCGCACGGAGCATGATGGAGAATTCAGGAGCCTACAGGCCTGAGCTTAACGCCTTCATCCACAGCGCTGTATCTTACAGGCAGTGATTAATGACATGAATAACTGGGCAATTTCTGAGAACACGCTCTCACATGAAAGTAAACAGCAGAGGGAGAAGGAGATTAACATAACAGGGTCGTGGGTATCTTAACCTCTCGCTATTGGAAGCTGTCTACAGTCTGTTTGTATTCAAGCAAGAGGAGAGGTGACAGACTGTGACGTGTCCTCCATACGAGACAGAGAACCACTAACTTTACACTGGATCAAAGGAAAGACATGTCAGCCTTTACAGTGAGATATGCAAGAGTAGAAACCAACGACACTCATATATGAGAAAAAGAAACGTTTTTGTTAAGGCAGTTGGAATACTGGCATTGTATAAGGTAGAATGTTTTTCGTGGTTTCAGTTTTACAGTAGTATATTATTTATGGTTTTAGTTTTACTATAATAACCCTGTTTATAGGAAAACATATA
The DNA here is from genome assembly GCA_030578275.1 of Meda fulgida. Classification (NCBI taxonomy): domain Eukaryota; kingdom Metazoa; phylum Chordata; class Actinopteri; order Cypriniformes; family Leuciscidae; genus Meda; species Meda fulgida. Next base: position 24,061,034 of record CM060626.1, on the reverse strand, counting down.
TTTAATAATAAATGTACTGTAGTATGTCATTCAGGTATTCCATGCATGAAAACAATTTGCATACTGTGCACAATATACTGCAAAATAGTGTATGAGTAGTATGGTCCTAAGGTATTCTGAACATATCAATGGTGTTTGCACTGTACTCAGTGCTCTGTTAAAGTCTATGAAAGCTAATATTCATGAGTCATGAGTATTTGTGTATGTGTGTGTGTGTAGGAGGTTGATAGACTATGCTAAACACTAAACCACCAGCGGCTTCATTAGAGAAATGTCAATAACTTACTCTGGTTCATGAAAGAGAGAAAATTATAGGAGTAGAGAGAGTGGTGAACCTAGTGTCAGGTCACCTTTATAACACAACATAAACACGAACAGTAGTGCACACACACACACACACGCACACCCACACACACACACACACGCACACCCACACACGGAAATCAAAGACACTAAAGGGCATCGTTCAATCAAAATGCAATGGAGCAGAATTTACAATAATGGAGTATCGTGCTTAAGCCTATTAAAATAGATGAATAAATACAATAAAAGCGCAATATGATGGATAACCCACCAGCAGCTTTATGTAGTTAAACAGTTCTGTACAATCATAGCAGTGCTTACTAAGGGTATTTTTCATCATTATTGATACTTGGGTTCAAGGTATTACAAATAAAACTCCAAATGTGGTTTTCAACTGACGGACGATAAAAAAGGTGAAAAGGAGATCCCTTATTTTTACATTGACCTGAGCCATATCTAGACATTGGTCAGTCAGAAACCGAGCACAACAGCGCCCGTCCACTTTTTCAGCACCATTGGTTACGGAAGCATTATTTTCGGAAAAATGTCTTTAAAGAGTTATAAGCCATGAACCAATCAAACCTGCTGTGAGGGGAATTGCAACATTTCAAACTTAGCTTTGAAGCAAAAAGTGTTTGGAAATCTGACAATAATGTGTACTGAACAGCTTTAATGAGGAAAAGAAGTCTTTACAATTCAATTAAGTATTACGAATGTAATGACAAACAACATATGTTGAACAAACAACATATTTTATGCTAATTCAGTGTATACAAATACATTTAAATAGTTTGTGAGCGTCTGGAAACTCTACTATGACATTCTCCGGGCGGGCATTTTGGCGAGATTTGTGGGGTTGTTTTTCTGATTGGTGGAGATTTCTTTGCAGAATCATGGATGATGTAGTTCCTCGAAAGGAATTCCCTTTTTTAATCACATTATTTAAAAAAGTGTGTAGAATGAATGCGGAATGATAGCTTTAACACAATCAATTACCACAGATTAACCTCGTAGCTCACAGTAGGTGTAGATTTGTCTATGAAGTTATTGTTAAAAATCAATTCCCCTATGGACAAAATGAATGGGACTTTAACAACCTGACTTTATGATCCAACAATCACAATCAATCCTTAGCAACTGCATAGCAACGTCCTGCAACCATGCACAACTCTCTAGCTTTCAGGATTATGTGTTGTTCACTGTACTTCGATCTGGCTCTGTTCTGTTTCCCTGCCATGTGCACCCTGACCTAGGCTGAGTTCAAAAGCGCCCCTATACCCTCATTCCCTAATCCCTACATTACTGCACTAATATAGTCCACGTGAAGAAGTGAATGAAAACGAGTGAGTGAATTCGAACACTGAGTGCCCTGGAAGATCTGTCGCTTTTGCATAGTTTGTGATGTTTAATAATCATTTGACACTTGGCAAACTGCCAGCTCCAGTAGTAAGATGAAAAGATTGATCTTGAACTCTGGAAACTAGCATGCATGAAGCTTAATTAATTAAACCCATTGTCCGCCACAGTGCATTATGGGTATTCTCTAGCCGTTGAGCGTACATCAGTCGTACACTCGTTATTACAATGCAATGTGGGATAACTATGAAACCATATTTATGCTCATCGATAAAATTCCCTTTAATCAGATATACACACTTACATTTACAGATTTTCTTTCTTACGGTAAAACAGACCAAAAATGATTGATGACTCATCTTGTACTACACACTTTTATCAAATCAAATGCTCTTGAATGTGAATGCCAGCTGCGCACATGATTTTCTGCTTGTTAGTTGGTTGTATGTAGTTGGTTAAACTAATCAGAAAGTTATGGTTCAGAGCTGTGCCATTAAAAATGACATGATACCTTTAATATATCCCACCCACACTTCCTGTTTCAATTGAAAAAAAAAAAGTCCTTGTATGCAAACAACTCACAAACCTGGAGCAAAGAGCAATAATATCGACATTTCTTTGTAAACATAAACATTCATAGGCTTTTACCTCTGACAGCCCAAGGAAGCCAAAGCAAATATGTAAAGGGCATAAGGAGCACTCTGGCAGCTAGCTCTTTCTCTCTCTCTATGGGTGTGTGTGTGTGAGTGTGTGTGTGTGTGTGAGGAGAGAGAGAGAGAGAGAGAGAGAGAGAGAGAGAGAGAGAGAGAGAGAGAGAGAGAGAGAGAGAGAGAGAGAGAGTGTGTCTACTCTGAGATCATTAACATACAGGTCACTCACAGGTCTCCATGTCTTGTATGTACTTAGGTAAGTGTGTGTCTGTGTGTGTTTGAGCGTATCTCAGCATGAGTTTCATTAGCACACAGGTCACACAGACACAGCCTGTGAAATCCTCTGCTCTGGTTACACATATCACGCACATTCACTCGTTGTTAGCCAAATGTGCAAACACACATACAACAGAAGGTGTATGAACATGCTAATGTACAGCAAAGATATACAATTTGATCAAAATAGCCAGTGTTAAGCGTCAAGAAAATCAAGCCGCTGAGAGGAATTCAAAGCACATCTCATGTAAGCAGACACTCCAAGCCTCAGTAGCCTGATAGCACACGTCTTTCATCAAAATGACTGTTCAGTGTTAGTGATGGCATGCCTTATTCATTTCTGCTCTTGCTTTAAATGAACCAGATCAAAAAACCTGATTGTTTATCAGTATTTCTTTACATCACATCTTGCTGTTTATGGTTCATGTGAAATAAATGCTATTTTCATGAATAGTGTACAAAATACAGCACTGCTGATTTTTTTCTCCCTCAGACGATTCATGTTCTGAGGTTTGTAGTTTTTGTAACCCTGTTAATTGTAATATTGGTTTAAATAGATTAAAACATTAAACAAACCTCAAAATTAAAATTAATAACAGGATTAACAATTTAGCCTAAATTAAGTTGTCATTCAGAAGGTACTAGTTACCAACTTGAGACCAAATGTTGGTTTGAACTGTATTTATTGATAAACTTCTAATTCCTATAAATAATTTTTCTTACAATAACTTGCAAAACAGGATTGAATATTTGAGCTTGAGAATACTAAAAATTGGTGTAAAAATCATAAACATGGAATGACGATTTATATTTTCAGATACAGTTGAGAAGACCACTAATGTTCGCAAACTGGTGGGTTATCTTTGTGAACCATTTAAACCAAATCCATGTTTTCATCTCAACTGATCAACTGTTTAATCATGTGCAATTATCCCCAAACATTTCCTGTCAAATATTAAAATGACATTACGCAAATGTTTTTTCTCTAAGTGTATGAGTTCTGAACATGTGAATAGTGACGCTTTGCTGATTATGCACTCTTTAACAGATGTTTCAGATACTTCTGTGTGTTAGAATGTCTCTAACATGGAAGAATCTCCAAAAGCTCCCACTAAAAATAGCTACAACTGGAAAAAATTAGGTCTGTGCGGCACAATATTACGTGCACGGGTGGATGTAGCCTAGTCACTTAGGCCTTGGGCTGCTAATACAAAGGATACAGGTTCAATCCAAGGTAAGAGGTGGAGTTGGACAGCTACTGTAATCACAATCCAGCTTTATAATGATTGTGCCCTTTAGCAAGACACTTAACCAGAGGCTGCTCCAGGGGGACCATCGCTGAAATTAGTTACTGTAAGTCACTTTAAATTATCCATAGCCGCTAATGGCGACTTTCACAGAATACTCACAGAGATGCTGTTACTGAGGTGGCTTTGAAGAACGATATGATTGGGAATTCACTGACTAAGATCCAAATTGGTTCCCCTGCTCTACAGAGAGACGGACCTTGATCTACAATCAGCTTTCTTCCTCTACCTTGTCATCCTGTTCGCTTTGTTCTACAGAGCAGACCTGCCCATAGATCAGTGCTTCAATTTTGAATCACATAACAGATCCTGAAGTCATGAGTAGGGAAACTCACTAAACCTCCTGGAGAGATTGCTGAGACATTATGTGAATGATTTCCTGTCACAAAACTTCCAATAACAACAAAGTTAACTGTGGTTGGTCAGATTTACATGTAGGTCAAATGGCATTTTGCTGATTGAGTGGGCAGTTCTTGAACAGAAAAAGGTAAAAAAAACAATTTGTCGATCGTTAAAAGTATAGCTACATGAGAAAATGACTTTATAAACAAGAAAAATGTCTGCAAGGTGAATCAAACCTCTGAGAAGTTGTCCTTGTAACAACTCTGAGGGTGTTTCCGCAGCATCAACATTCACAAAGTCAAAAGAGCCTGAGGTAAACAAATGGACTCGTCTAGGATCTTCTCCTGAGGAGAGACTGTAATTCTCCTCACACCAAATGGAGGACGAAGGGGGAAAACAGGCATCAGCGCCTCGGGGGAGGCCCAACTTGGCTTCTTATGTTCCTTTGTTTCTGAAAAACATGCAAGGTAACCCTGCTGAGAACCGAGCCATCAATGGACAACACCTAAACAAGCCTATCTGCCGTCGGAGGGGCTTCGAATGCGGAAGCCCTGCTGTTCTTTGATGCGGGACTTTCTTCAAATCTCCCAAAATTACTACGACTACCTCTTTCTCCGAACCACATGAGGTCTGTATGTCCTTTCTGCTCACATTCCTGCTAGGGTCAAGGTCAGTGTCTAGGACTATACCTCCCTTCGGCTGATGGCTTCTCAAAGGGCTCCCTGTTGCTACAAGTCCTACAGAAAACCATCAACGGCTCTTCAGAACTTCAAAGCTTGAGGAGGAAATGTCCTTTGACCTGCTAATTATAAACCAATCAGGAGTGTCTCGCTTTGGCTTACAGAGAAGCGGACGTCGGAGATTGGCAGGGTTTCTCTCTCTTTGTCTTCCTGGGCAAACATATTGACATGCCTCTCAATTCAAACAGGAGCCAATTAGCCATGGCCGCTGAATTAATTTAGCTTTTGTTTTTATAAAGGACTAAATCTGTGTCCCCAGTGTTTGTTTGCAGCTCAGTCATCCATCAAGGTCAATCAGAGGGTTGAATTAGAAATAATAAATGAATAGCAGAAATAATAAATAACCTAGAGAATTACCTGTCATTAGGAGCTCTAAATATTCCCTGAATTGGACATTGTGTTTGCACAAAGGCGACTGTCTCAAGTTTTCAAAATCAAGCAGCAAATGAAATATTGACAAACTGGCACTTCCTCTTTGGGACTGAGCCACATTACAATGCAGGTGGCAGAGCGTGTCTACATCCAACACGTTCTGGATGAGCGTACAAGCTCTAGTCTATTTGTCTCTCACGGACCCTCGCACTACCAACTCCTGCACTGTCTCGGATGTTAATTATGTCAAGATTGAGACATTTTAAATTTAAAGACCATACGGAAGGTGTAACCTCAATTCGCAAAAGTTTGTTTTGATACATGTGTGGAGAAACGAGAGCTGGTCTTGGACAAGATCAACCAGGAGTGTGATCTCAGGGGATAATAATGCTCACCTGAAGTAACTGGGACAGCCAATCAGACGCCTCGGCCAATTTGCCACAGGCTGCAACGGAATCAAGGTCATGAACAGTTCTCTAGTTTGTTTTGTTAGATGTTCAGAGAAATGAGAGCACACCTATCTTTATCTTTCTCATCACATATTTAATAGTAGAAAGCATTACATTAAGAATGCGACAAGAACTCAAGTCTAATGCACATGTAGCTAATCATATTAGCTGGTAGATGACAAGTTAATGGATCATCATAATAAATATTCCATATGCTCTTGCGGTGGAATGGTTATATACACGCACATACACACACGGACCTCCCCTAGCTGATCCATTCCTCTTAGTGTTGAATTTGAGTGACGGGACACATGTATTGATTTCGGCACTTTATCCCTTTAAAACAACGGCCGTCACCATGAGAAAGCAAAGGAGATAAACGAGCGCTGCGGTCCGCAGGGAGCTGAGCCTAAAGATTTCCCATCAGTCCTTGCTCTCGCGGACCGAATGCCCGCTCCACAGTGCTAACATTATTCCTTCTTTACACTATCTGTTTACTCGTACTGAGAACTTTTACAGAAAAGAATAGTGCCTGGAACTCTTTCATTCTTTTATTAACAAATAGTTAGGGAAAGGGGTTTATTTAACCATAAGAAAACGTTTGTCAAACTATTCATTTTCTCCACTTTTTGCACCTTTATTAACAGAATTTAGGACGAATAGTGTTTTGACCATGATTTGTGTAATTATTTTAGCAATAAACATTAGATTAAAAATTATAAAATAAAATAATATAATTAATATAATATAAAATAAAATAAAACATATAACAGAGATAGCCGTAAAAAAAAAAATACATATATATATTTTAAATGTGCTATGTTTACAATACACAGGTATTTGAAAGAAACTATTTTTCATGCAAGGTTAAGTTTATGCTGTTAGATGTGGCCTTCTTGAGCAAATCCTTGGCTCTACAATATTTTCCATACCATGGTTTTGTCTGATCCTCATTTGCTGTTTCAATTTTAGCATCATTTAAGGTTTGTAGCTGCACACTCTTTGAACCAAAACTGTTAAGAAAAAAACGAAACTCTTTTCTGAATCAGAAACAATCTTGCCCCGCACAGCGTGCAGACATTCTGATACGGTCTCGTGGAGTTTATTGTCAAGTTCAGGATGGGAGAGGGCAGGGTGCAAGCAGACAGCCTCTAATACCTGTAATATAAATGGTAATAGTGCCCAGCTTCCTCTGAATCCCAAAGAGCCAACCTGGGAGTTTTACCTCAGACGAGGCCTGTTATTCCTCTCTGGGCTTTGTCTCTAAAGAATGCACTCTGCACACTACACTTTGCCAAATTGAATTTATCCCGTATTGACATCACTTCAGGTCCCACGGTTGATGGTGCGCATGCACACACATCAGACTGACATTCACAAGGACAGACAAGAGGAAAAAGCCTATTGCTTTATAAAGCAGGACCCAATGTGCAGTATGTGTGAGAATAAACCAAACCATAAAAGTGTGTGTGGATATTAGTATGTAGATCAGTGTATATTAAACAGCAGAATGCTAATTGACACAACAAGCAAAACTAGTATGCAACAAACATCACAAAAAAATACAGGGCATAAAGGCTGTTTAAAATTTGGGGCATTATCAGATGTGATAAATGAAAATTTATAGTAATATTTAAAATCACAATACTTTATCAGCATCAGGCATCATATACTGCCTTTGTGTTTCCAACTTAAGAGTTAAATCATGGTTATGATGTTACATGGTTACAATGTGGGGAAAAAGAAAACTATGTCAGAATGGGTAACACAAAAAAAAGTAAGAGTGGCAAGGGTTGCAAATTTAGCCTAAATAAGCAGGGGCTAGCCTTCCCAAATATTATTAAGTAAAAATCTAAAAAAAAAAAAAATTTTGTAACCCTGTTACCAAAACAAAACAAGACAAAAAAACTTGCTGTGCCACAAGTAACAGGGTTGCAACATTATTCTAAATAAAGCTGTCATTCAGTTTTCTCAAATATTATTTCGTCAAAATCGCTAAATTTATAATTCCATGCGTTAGAGAAAACAATATTTGTTTGATCAATTTCCCCATTGTTTGATCATTTTTTTATGCTTTATCTATGCATTTTACCATTCTGCTGCAAAGATTGATTGGAAAAGTAGTTTTGCCATCTAGTCCTGTAGTACTTTTATTTTACGGCTATTTGAGCAGTCATTTCTTGATCGCTATTCTTCATCAAAAGCGAAAGTCTCTCATACTGCAATTAAACAAACCATCTGAAAGACCACTACACAGGGGTCAGAGAGTGATCTAGTGTATAGATAATACAGTATGAGTTGGCAGATACATGTCGCCTGTGAAGTGCTTTGACCTTCTAATGAACTGTTCTTCAATTCTGCGTACAGCACCAGAGCTTTTTCAACCATGCATCAAGGCCACACGGTGTCGCAGAGAGAGAGAGAGAAATGGATAAAAACTTTCATCCTTCTTCCCGGAAAATGAAAGAGTAACAGTGACGCCCTGAGATCTGTAAAAGTGTCATGTGCCTTTTATTTCCCATTTCACGGGTATTACATCTTTTCATAAAATACAGGAAACACTGTTTTTGAGCAAAGAAAGGCAGGAGGGAACGGGATCTATGGCAAGATTATCAAAAAACGGTATCTAGCAAAGCAAAGAACTGGGACAACATCTATTTGCCCTCCAGGTGGCTTTTAAAGAATGGATGCGTTTTTCAGTGTCAGAGGAGGCAGAGAGGAAAATATAACATTATGTCAGGAATTGGATGTGGCCCTTTTCTTGGAAGGGCAATAAAAATACAAAGATTAAAAAAAAATGTGATGGCTTGGATTTGTTATCTAAAAAGATTTTATAGGATGCTGTTCAGTGACAGAGATGGAAAGAGCATAGCAAAATGCATTACTGCGGAAAATAACTAATTTATGTCATGAATCCAGTTTTGTGGAGTTGGAACGCTGGAAAAATGTAATATATACAGTACTCACTTAATGTCAGAAAATATATATGGTTTGTGTTGAGGTTTCAGTGCTAATTTGTTTTTAAGCCATTGCTTTGGGCCTTGTGTGAACGAACAACATCGGGAATTTATGACATGCCATTAAAGTGCATTAACATCGTTGAAGTGGAAAATCGTTTTCCACTTGAATATTGCTTACAATGTTTAAGCTCCATGGTTTTCCCTGAGTGTGTGTGCTGTGAAATGGATTCCTCTTTTCATATATAACCGTGCACTGCTTATCGCGCGTGTGTGTGTGTGTGTGTGTGTGTGTGTGTGTGTGTGTGTGTGTGTGTGTGTGTGTGTGTGTGTGTGTGTGTGTGTGTGTGTGTGTGTGTTATCTCACCCTGGCTAAACAAGGAAGAGCCTTGCAGGCTCAAGCGAAACTAGAGCCCTTACATTTGTATAGATGTGTGTATATTGTTATTTATATGATTAATATCCCACACACACTCCAATACTCCAACAGTTTACAATTTTGTGTCCCTAAATATGCATCTTCTCTCATAGGGTCTCTGCCGTAAAACGTGGCCCTGAACCTAGAACATATGAAGAGCCTGTTTGAAGACTCGGTCAGCATGGTCCCTGAAGAACACCACAGAGACAGGAAATAATGGTGCGCCCTGACCACATTTATTGTTGGTTACATTTTATCAGTTTATTTGCATTTGTCAAAAAGCATATGACGGTTTGACCCAGTGTTTTCCACTTTGAAAAAAAAACCCCCAAAACTACACAAAATACAATTTTTAATGTGTATTTGTTGTATTTTCGTTCATTTAAATAATCAAATTAAATGATGACAATATAAAAGCTCATTCAAAAAATTAATGTATACTATAAATATATCTATATATAAATAACATACAACCAAAATAAAAATTCTGTCATCATTTTCTCACCAATAAGACTTTGGAAAACAAATGAAGAAATCTTAATGAAATCATTTTGTTGTCCTACTGTTAGTTTCACTGCGTCTATTGTTCTCATTTGTAAGTTGTTTTGGATAAAAGTGTCTGCTAAATGAATAAATGTAAATGTAAAATCTGACATATTTCTGTCCCTGCATTGACATTCTACGCAACTACCACTTTGACACTTCAAAAAGTTCATAAAGAGATCGTAAAACTAATCCATATGAATTGAGCGGTTTAATCAAAATTTTCTGAAGAGACTTAATCGCTTTATATGATGAACAGATTGAATTTAGGCTTTTATTCACATATAAGCATTTATCGTGTGTAAAAGCTTAAATTAAATCTGTTCAATTCATCATATAAAGCGGTCGAGTTTATTCAGAAAATTCGGATTAAACCGGTCAATTCATATGGATTAGTTTTATCTTTACTATATTACTTTACTATATTATCAACTTTTTGAAGCGTCAACGTGGTGGTTGCGTAGCTGTCAATGGAGGGACAGAAATGTCTCAGGATTTCATTAGAAATAATGTTCATTTGAGTTCTGAATATGAACTAAAGTCTATGGGTTTGAAGCGAGGCAAGGGTGAGTAATTAAAGACAGAAATTTCATTTTTGGGTGAGCTATCCCTTTAATTACCACTAATTAAAACAAAATTGTTTTGTTAATAAACATCTTTAACTACAATTTGGCATATAAACATGGAGTCAGTGAGCGAGTCAGATAATTCAGTAATAATTCTGACAGATTCAGTTAATTACACACGAGTCTTTTTGACCAATTCACTAAAAGAACCTGCTTGTAAGAGTCCGTTGTTCATGTTTTGGACTACATTGAACACACTGTATATTTTTGCGTGCAGCCAGCAATAACAATGTGTTTTCTATTATTTATATAGTTGTTTGTATTCCTTTATGAAACTCAGTTGCTCAATTCAGGATTTCGAGAAAATTCCAGCCACCAGCTGCACATTCAGTGTGCGATCCCTTCAAATAATCATCAATAACAGCCAACTCAAATCATAACTGAGTATTAGTGCTGTAGCATTACCTTACTTTTACAAAGATAAGATCGGGCCATCAGCCCAGCAGAATGCACGTTACTCACACGTGGCGACCTCGTCATTCGCCCAAGAGGCTGAGGCCAACGCAAAGCAGCGTGTTGTCAAATATTTACGAATTAATACAAAATCGGAGATGACACGTTGCCTGTTGGGATGCGTTGTTCCATTATATTTGTGTTTCCCCCAGCGCAGCAGCTGGTATTTAGACATTAGGAGGTGTCAGCACCATAACCATGATTTTTCCCGGCACAACCCCGCCACAGAAGACACCCAGATGCTGCTTTCAAAAGGTTAGCAGGCCACTGTTATGAGATGTTTGTTATCTCAGCTAAAATGTCTTGTTGTAATTTAGTTTGTTAGACTTTTTACTTTCGGACTATTCATTAAAACCTAAGTTCCCGCGTCTGCATATTCTGTGTCGGTACTGATAACGCTTTAGACAGTTAGCAGGAAGTTTTTGGTTATTGCAGGCCTGCAAACCCCACAAAGAGAGGGGAAAAAAGTACGATAGCTGCTTTGTCAGGTCAATTTTTCAATAAAAAATAGGACATGAAAAGAAACGCTGACAGCGAAAGCGCTGTAACAGTAGACATGCCCGTACTTGAGAAAACCTATGCTCATTCCCATTGTTTGTGTGGTTCTTTCCCATTGCACGCGCTCGTTTTCTCTTTTCGGCTATCTTTGCATCAGGTAATATTTTGGAATGCGCTTTCTATTGCACCGACTGCAAGGGCTGATGTGAAATAAAATTCAATTCATCAATGCCACATCTTATCTCTGATACCCACAGCGGTGTGTGTTGGCTTCTGTGCCCCCCATCACATGTGTTAATTTACTTTGTGCTTCTCTTATCGGCGCAGGCGGACAAAGGCCTCAGTGAGAGCGTTTTCTTGCTCTGGTAGCAGCCGTTCTGCGCGTTTATCATCGAGCCGGCTGGACAGAGGGTTTGCCAGTGATTAAATGGAATGCTGACCACCTAAGCGCCATATCCCACAATCCAACAGCTTACCTGACCTCCCTCCCCTCTGGAGTTTTAAATTCGGGCTGCATCGACGATAAGAGAAACACAGACAACAACCCCTAAATTTCATCAGCGCTCTCAACGCCCCTGGCTACACTCAGACTTCATCACTCCAGGAAACCTTCACAAATAACAGTCATGAACTGGTCCAGACTGAGTTATTTTCTGCACCGGTTTGGGGAAAAAAATCTAGAGGATGCATTTCAGAAAATGAAGATTTCTGCATAATTTACTCACCCTAATGTTATTCCAAAACCGTTCTTTCAGGCCCCAAAAATGACCCCATAAAATTACTCCAAATGATTAAAAAAAAAAAAAAAACTTCAAAATAGTCCAACAATGTGTGCGTTACATTTTACCTTCTGAAGCGATTTAATGACATTTATAATAAGTCATTATTCATTGAATCTTCTTATCCTGCAGCAGAAAATCTCTTTCCTGCTTGCATTTATTAATATGACATAACGGCAGATTTTACATCATTATCTGTTTGGTAACTGATCACAACTGCCATATTTGAATAAGAAGCAGGGTTATTAACAGGGCTTGACATTAACACAGGCCAAATGCGTGTGGATTTCAGCAGTGGCGTGTAACAGTCACTCCCACTAGCCACTTCGGCGGGTTGAATTTTATATATAATATATATCGATACTGAAATATCTGAAAGGCTTCCAATACTCATTTTCCGCAGAACAGATCCACGATACCAGCTCTCTCATCTCTCCCACAGGGAGTTACACACAAACCCGCCTCTCCTCACTCCGGATGAATATTGTTGGTGTTGCAGGGCTTGAATTTCTCCATTGGATTGCGCATATTGTCTACACATTTTGTGCTGCACATAAAGCTGCCTCTAAGAACAAAATTGTGTACTTATTGCGCTTAAATACACACAATATAATGTCAAACTGCCGGACTTGGCGAGTATTCACGCAAACACAGTCCGTTATATTTTAAGTGAATGTACAAAGATGAGAAAGAAAACACATGTGTGACAGTATAATGCATCTGTGCGTCAGGTCTTAAAGTGACAGCCGCCTAATAAACCTGCTGCCAAATGATGAGACTGTTGCGAGTTTTCCACCATGATATCAATGTCAGAATTGTGGCCTTGAAATAACTTTGAGTTAAAAGAGTTGAAATAACTTTGGAAAACCACTAGCCACAGTGGTTGCTGAGCAAAAAGGTTCATGTTAAGCTCTGGTTATTCAGCCTGTTCTCACGTAAATGCGTCTCTATAGCACGCATTGTGTATTATCGTGTTATTTATACGCGAAAATGAGTTTTTACGTGCATAGGATACGCAGTTTTCGTGTGCATTTGATACGCAGTTCATTTGCATGTAATAAACACACCCCACACCACTAATTCTACCCATGCGTATAATACACACGCACCCCACACCACTACTAAACCTACCCTAACCAACCCATGCGTATCCTATGCACGTAAAAACGAATTTTCGCGCATAATTGCACGTTAAACACACTGCGTGCTCTAGAGACGCATTTAGTTTGATCGGGTTGGGTTATTACAGATAGCTGTGGCGGTCAGGGATAGTTTCAGTTCAATTAAATTTTGGTCAGTACAACAAATCTATCATGCAGTATGACTTTAGAAGACTTGGAATATAGCTTACAAGTTGTATGGACCACTGCTATGGAACTTTTTTTCTGGAGCTTGACATTTTCATTGGATGGAAAAGTGCAGGAACATCTGCTTTTGAGTGAGACATGAGTGATTCAATAATTTACTGGGATATCTTTAAGCAGAGCTGAGAGCATTAGACTCTTATTGGTCAAATAATCAACATGCATGCAATGGGTAGGGAGTGTGTAAAGCTTTATGAATGATGGACGTTTCGATTCTATCAAAATACATTTAGATCACTGTGACCGTTTGACACAACGCCTTATCACGCTCCAATCTCCTTGAGCCAGTTTGAATATTATTCTGCCATTATTTATTTGGGTAATTTAAATGTTATAATAGCATTTGTTCAGAACAGTGACGGCGACCTCTGTGTGACTGTCATCTCGGATTTCGACACACGGAAAAAGACACGGGTTAAAGATTAATAGACGAAATGCTTGAGGAGTCGATTTTTGTGGCGCCTGACTTATTCATGAGGAAATAAAGGGCCTTTAGCCACGCTAAGGCGTGAGTAAGTGTGTGTGATCTCAGACAGCAATATAAGTGTTATCAGGATAAATGCTGCATGGAGGCTGATGCCCGCCTGATTGAAGATCCTACGCCTTTCTGAATGTGACTGGCATACTAAACACAGATTTACAGTTAAAACAGCCGGCCTGAACGCAGCAGGGCTGCACTTAATCATGCCATTCAGCGGTCTTATTAGAGAACAATTACTAAATGGCAGGCCTTGTAAATCATAAATCATTCATCAAGATGACTCTGAGAAAATGAGTGCAGCATTTTGCAGCGAAACGCCAATGGCTTCCCTTATGTGTATTCATGGGAGTGTGGTAGACATTGTGCAAAGCTGTTGCTGCCTTCATCTGTCATGAAAAAAAAAACAAGACCTGAGCCACCAGAACAGGAAGGACTCTTGGGAAACATATGAGCGTGAATCCTTAAGAAGTACAACATCTGGATCCTGGTTTTGCCGTTATAAATGTGAATGTGATGCTCATTTATTATTAATGGTTCTTTTTATTGTCAATGTTGAAAACAGATTTTTTTTCTGCTTAATATTTTTGTGGAAACCTTGACATTATTATTTTTTTCAAGATTCTTTGATGAATATACTTAATTTAACAGCATTTATTTGAAATTTGTAACATTATATATGTATTTACAGTCACTTTTGATCAATTTAATGCATCCTTCCTGAGTAAAAATATTATTTATTTTATTATATATATATATATATATATATATATATAATAAACATACCTACCCCAAACATTTGAATGGTAATGTATCATGGGTTTCCCTGAAATGTTAAGCAGCAAAAACTGTTTTCAAAATTTATCAAAAAATAAGAAACATTTTCAAAAAAGCATATTAGATTGATTTCTGAAGGATCCTGTGACACTGAAGATTGGAGTAATGATGCTGAAAATATTAAAATAGAAAAGTTATTTAAAATTGTAATCATATTTCACAGTATTATTGTTATTATATACTATACCTATACACAAGTTAACTTTTGACAGCCTCAACATCAAAATCATTCTGTAAAATATATTTCTATGCCAGAAATGGAAACCGCGTGACCTGACCATTACAAAGAGATTTTGACTCTATTCCATTTCATTGTTGAGAGAGAAAAGAAATCATATAAAAGCACTACTAATAATAATCAGGTGATGTAACGTTCACCCAGAAGTCACAACCGATTTGGGGAAGTGGGCGCCAGCCCTAGTAGAATTACTGTTTCCGACTCGAGCCACCGTTCAGTTGACTGGTGATGCAACCGGCTGGCAGATGTTTCTGCTTGGTCTTAAAGCCTTAAAGCAGAAAGGATGTCATTTTGATTACCTAAGTGGTGGGTGAGATTTGGGATCATTCCACCAAGTTTGGCACCTCTGACTTTAATATTTTCTGACATCCAGACACTTTCAGGGAAGAAAAATCATAGTAATAAGAAAGTCTGAACAAAAACCCTTCAGTACTGGACCCCTTAAAAAATATGTTTCTGGTTGATGTGCTGGTGCTGGGGTTTACTAATATGACTATGTGCACCTCCACTAGGAGGCGCTAGACTATAACTCCCCAAAGACAAACTCAACTCTGCGTTCCTTTGCTCCATTGCCTT
The DNA here is from genome assembly GCA_030578275.1 of Meda fulgida. Classification (NCBI taxonomy): domain Eukaryota; kingdom Metazoa; phylum Chordata; class Actinopteri; order Cypriniformes; family Leuciscidae; genus Meda; species Meda fulgida. The sequence continues at coordinate 24,045,472 of CM060626.1, read as the reverse complement.
CGGTGTCTGCAGAAGTGTCGTTTGACAGACATCTGTCACAGCTCATCTCTTACACACCCTGTCAACTCTCCCTCACTCACTTCCTCTTTCTCTCTCTGGCCTCCTCAGGCTGTTTAGCATGTGTGAGTGAGCAAACTGCTTCAGGAGGAATAGAAAGACATGAAGGGTGAATTTCTGTCTTTATCAAAGTCTACTTCAGCGCTTGCTAACCTTGTTCCTGTAGGTCCCCCAGAAGAACACATTTGAGATGTCTCCTTTATCTGACACAACCATTTTAGAGTACTAATGAACAGATGAGAATTGGATTAGAAGTCATCCAATTAGAAAACGACATGTATTCATATTGATTTTTCGGTCTGAATGACTAGTCAACTTGCGATTTTTTGATATCCCAGAGGTGCTTTACAAAAGATGGAGCTTCTTGGAGAGTTTACCATGATGACAGCCCATTAAAGCACAGCAAAATCTGTTTTGGAAAGTCCCTTAATTCATATTCCAGCATCAACGAAAAATCAACAAAAAATATTAAACCGAAATAAATGAACAAAAATCTAACCATACAGTATGTTTCCATTCAAAGTTGCAAATTTAACTTATGTGATATTCCAATTTTGTGCATTAGACATTAGCAAATAAAGAACCGTTTCCATCAAGTCAAAGAGAACGAAATCATCACTTCCTGATAAACTGGCACTAAATATGACTAAGAAAAGTAGGAGAAGCCACTGTGTATAGCCTAATAACTTTCCTAAATGACTTGCACCTCAGAGCGTGCAGATGAAATATCCCAAAATGTGCATAAAAATAGGTGGATGGAAACATAGCTATTGATCTATTAGTAAATTGGTGAATGTCTAGTTGAATACTGCTTGACCAATCTAAATTTGGTTGTGTCTTACCTCTGTTTTAATTAAATGTTACTTTAGATAAGTGTATGTCGGAAACCACGGCATGGCCAATCCAAAGGTATTATAAGAGAAGTAATGTTGGTCAGCTTATATCTGTAATAGTGGCCATACCTCTACTGAAGTAAATGTTACTTTAATTTCAAGTGTATGCAACCACAGGGGCTATACCAAAGTATATTTGATTGTGTAAGCGTGAATGCGACCGGTCTCAGGTATATAGCAATTACCTCTGTTTGGTGACCAAAACGGAAGGGCTTGTGATCGTGAGACCCGCATTAAGCAGAAGGCGTGAAGACATCAGAGCGGCATAGCTCCCTAATATGAATGGGTAAAGAGTCGAAAAGAATAATCAAATGCACTGCTATTATATAATTGACCAATAACCAATTGGCAATTTAACCTAAATTCGAGGCTGTGATAAAATGGAGTCAGATAAAAGCTTGAATGGAATTAAATTACTTTGCCATGCGGAAAGACAGTAACACGCAGAGATCCATTCTATCGGATGCCTCCATTGGGCCGATCTAGACGGGCTTACAATACTCATGAGCCCCAATGAATTTTCTGAAAGGCTGTTAGATGGGCATTTTATAAGACATTTTATGATTAACTCTATCTGCTTGTACAGGGATGAAACTGGTTGGCAGATGCTTCTGAACGGACTCATAGTAGGCATCTTGGTTGACCGGCTACACTTAAAATGATTATTTTCAAAAAAGTTATGTACTTCTAATCAGATAGGCTAGATGAATGGTGATCTGAGTAAAGACCAATGTGTACCTTTCCTAAATCCCTCAAGTTTGTTTTTTTCATATCAACAAAACACTCTGAAGGAAGGCCTTTTGTCGACGCCATGAAGCCCCTGGATTACCATACATCTGGAGGGTCTGCTTGACAGACGAGTGAAGGATGGAGAGCGCTCTCCCCAGTGATAATGACAGTGATCTGGCAGCTCTCAGATTGAAGTCAAGAGCCACTAGGTGCTCTGTCAAAAGAAGCAGTGCTGTCGGTCAGGCTCTGAACAGCCCTCCACAGGGGGCAGCGTTTAATTACCTCAAGTCTCCAGTCGACTCTCCAGCTAAAACAAAAGTAATTGCCACACTTGAAAAAAACAAAAACATGAAAAACTTCTTTGGTTAACAGGGCCGGGGCGACCAGTGCAGAATACTTCGTGGAGGAGTAATCTGTATGCAAAGAGGGAGCGCTTGGCAGTGTGTGGTTCCTTGGAAATCTCAGTGTGATGATCTAAGCGGAGCTGTAATATTACTTTGTGCAGATATGAGACGAACAAAAACGAATCAACAAATAAACAAGTTCCACATTTGTCTGGCTCACACTGACTGATCCAAACAATCAATAAAAAAACAAAAGCAGCTTTAAGCATGTTCTGTGAAATCGAACGTCTCGAAAACCAATGACTCCTGTCTAGGGGTACATATACCATATTAGAATGTACCTAATAAATATTAGAACATATTTATTAGCTTTGAATAGATTAAAATAACTATTTGTAATCAAAAGTTCTTATAAAACATGAATTTAAAGGAAATAAAAAAAGTGTGTTCTGTAATAAGAGTTTTATAATTTTATACAACTGCTAGTCCTCAAATCTGATCATGACTACTAAAGTTTAGCAACTATTTCTGCAGGGCACTGAATCATTTAAAACATTTTTTTTCCAAAAACAGATTTTTTCAGGAATCAGGTCCACATTATATTAATTCATTCTCTTGTTCTAGTTATGGGTCTGGTTGCCGCAACGAGGAAACAGGATCTATATGCAGCAGTCTTTATTAATCATAAATTCAAACTCACAGAAATACTCAAGATACAAGGAAATATCTAACACAGGACAGGACAAACAGGCCAACATCAACGACAACAGACAACTAGACCGTCCGACTTAAATACACAGGTAACAGGGATGAACTAATTAGACTGATAAACAAGATAATTAAAGACACACAGCTGAACCAAATGAACTAATGAAGACGGTGACCATGGGAACAAAGGAGTGGCGGGAAACTGAACAAATACAAACAGACATGTAACACTAGTTCAATCGTGGCCAAGGTGTGATAATTTGTTCCCTCGTTTGAATTGTTAAATCATGGCCACAATTGAACTAAAATGAGGGAATTAAGTCAACAAATTCTTAATTTGTGGCCATGTTATCTTGATTTCCCCCAGCAAGTCATATGACTCATATGACATATGAATGAAAGTGACTGCCTTCATGTGTGAGTCATTTAAGTAATTAATCTAAATCATTCAATCGCACATGACATGCAGAAGAAAAAATAGATATTGTGAATTAAGAATTTGTTCCCATGCCTTATGAATCTGTGGCCATGTTTTATTTATTATTACATTATTTTAATTAAAAAGTGTCTAAGTTGTACTAATTTGTTCCCTTTCGTTCAGTCACTCCGAGTTACGTAAGTGACTGACGAAATGGGGGTTTCGCTTACAAGCCTATCACCTTCGATTTCTACAAAACGAGCCAATGGCAAAACAATGCCATGGGTCTGCGGAATTTTCATAGCGCGATCAGTGGAGCTCAAGTTCCTGTCTATGAAGACAGCGCTCTTGGTTGCTTTGGCCTCAATGAAGAGAGTAGGAGACCTGCAGGCATTTTCGGTTGATGAAGCGTGCCTGGAATTCGGGCCGACTAACTCTCACGTGAATCCGAGACCCCGGCCTGGATACGTATCCAAGATTCCCACCACTCCTTTCATGGACCAGGTGGTGAACCTGCAAGCGCTGCCCTTGGAGGAGGCAGACCCAGTCTGGGCACTGCTCTGTCCAGTACGCGGCCTCTGTGCTTATGTAGACAGAACACAGTGTTTCAGCACCTCAGACCAGCGCTTTGTCTGTTATGGTGGGAAGCTGAAGGAAAAGGCTCTCTCCAAGCAAAGGTTGTCTAACTGGATAGTGGACGCCATTGTCTTGGCTTACCAGACGCAGGATCGACCATGCCCCCTAGGTGTGAAGGCACACTCCACCCGGAGTGTGGCTTCCTCCTGGGCTTTAGCGCATGGCGCCTTGCTTACAGACATCTGTAGAGCTACAGGCTGGGCGACACCTAATACTTTTACGAGATTCTCCTGGGCTCTAGTGCATGGCGCCTCACTAACAGACATCTGTAGAGCTGCAGGCTGGGTGACACCCAACACAATTGCGAGATTCTACAATCTCCGTGTAGAGCCAGTGTCCTCTTGTGTACTAGCTTCCACTAGCCAGTAAATAGAACCTCCTCGGTGTCATCGCTTGCTGCGCCATTCCACTTCACGGACTGGATGCAGGTGCTATTTATCTCAGATGATTTCTTCTTAGACCCTGAGTTCCTCCTGCACTGTTGATGCCGTCACCAGAGTGCATGCCCGGTCAGTCAGCCCTCGTGATTGGCTAGGTGCCTCCATGTGCATGGTTCCCCTGATGGGCAACCCATATGTGTATTCTAAGTCCTCCCTACGGATAGGCGCTGTGTCCATATTCCTCCTGGGATGTGCTACCCAGTGTACCTTGGTATTCCTGTGTTAAGCTTAGCCCTTCGTCCATGCTAGTCTCACAACAGGGAGTTCAGTCTTGCGCAGGGCACTGGAAGACAGCCGCTGTGGCATGATTAAATTGGGACCCCCATTTCGTCACTCACTGACGTAACTCGAAGTGACTGAACGAAAGTGACTGTTACGTCCCCCTGCCACAACCACTGTACCACTGGAACAGCCTAGAGTTCAGTCTCGCTAAAGTTGCGCTATGCAAATTCCGCAGACCCATGGCATTGTTTTGCCCTTGGCTCATTTTGTAGAACTCGAAGGTGATAGGCTTGTAAGCGAAACCCCCATTTCGCCAGTCACTGACGTAATGTCTCCATTCCCTCCTCAGGGAACGAGGGTTACATACGTAACTGAGACGTTTCCATGTTTTAATTTAAATTATGGCCACAATTTAACTCATGGGAACAAATTAATCTTTGGCCATGGTATCTTGTTCCCCCCACTTTATAGCTTTATCTATTGATTCGAAAGCGTATTGATATTACCTTTATATATTTATTCATTTAAACTGTGCGTAATAATAATTGATAAACTAAAATTGTACATGTGTAATCTATAAAGGGTATAATAATTACATAAATAATATCTAAATCATACAAAATTATTATTCTAAATGAGCAGTACTAAAAGCCAGATGATTTTGTCTTTAAAAATCATTTGCTATGCAGAGACTTTGGAGTAGAAACAGGTGGAGTGACTTTATCGCATCAGAATCGCGATAAAGTGTGCTCACTGTGCTCACAGCTGATTGGTCCAAGTTCGGTTTGCAACCTCTTACCTGGAACATAACCTGCCCCGGACCAGGTTAGCCGTGGAGCGTAAGTTACTATGGCTATGAACACTGCTAAAAGCCAAACCACTTTCATGGTGCCTAAACCCCAGGGTTGGCGCAAACTAAACTGAAACATACCTGCCTAGCCACCTAAACCAGCTTCATGGTATAGGCCCCTGATCTGTTCAAAAGGAAGGAAACACCACTACTTCATTTGGAAACATGCAACAGTCATTCTGGTTTCATTTAGTTAGAAACTATTTCCATATAGTTTGAAGTGACTTTAATCATTTTAATGACATGAAAAATCCTATCCAGTATATTATGAGTTAACATTTGTGGTTTGAAAAAATCTGCCTCAAAGAGAATCAAAAAACACAATAGCAACCAAAACAACAACCATAAAAAAGCCCTCCATCCCTAGTATTTCAATAATTCTTCAGTGGTTCTAATTAGTGTAATTCATTCAGTTTAATGAGCCCTCTTCTCTCAGTCTACACCCTCTAAATCATGTCATGACCACTTTATAAGGAAACCAAATGAGCACTTGCGTTTAATACATGTTTTTTTGTAAATGGCTTTAATCCACAGGTGATGCTGTTTGCTTTGAGAGCTGCATGAAGGATCTGGTTCTGAGAGCTTTCATGAAGAGAGCACAGGCCAAAACACGTGACGTCACGCCAAGAAAACCACAGAGCTCCACTGCTGATAGCCTTAATTAGCTTTCTGACTCGAATTTGTTTCGCTAATGAGTGTGTTGCTTGTAAGATAGCGTTTTGGCTGATGAAGACTAATTCATAATAGGCCGCACTTCAATTCAACTCTGTCTTGTTATTCGGTTTTGTTGTTAACCTTACCTCTAGTGTTTCTCTTCTTGTCATCTATGTTTCTGCCGCTTCTGTGAAGTTCCAAACTCCTCTTTCTCACGTCTGTCTCTTTGTCTTTTCTTTATTCAGCTAGGGTTGTGTAACGGAGTGAAAAGAGCAGCCTCATCTACATTCTCTGAGCTTCAGGCTCAACTCACATCGACTTCAAGACACTAAATTTGACAGACCAAACAAGTCAAACACACTACAGACAGACATCACAGGAACCTAAACACAGATCGGTCTAGTGAGACTGTCCAAAAGTCGCTCTAAATACAGTGTCAGCTCTATTTGGCTCTGAAGCTACACAATTATCTGATCACTTTTATTTCTTGAAGGAAACACTTGCAAAGACTATGTTTGCAAATGCAAATTTATAAAATGGAGAAATTTGTATATATTGTCTTATAAACCACCAGTCACTACACTGATTTGAGTCTCATAAGCCATAAATACAACACAAGTTGTATGTGTTTCATTCGCTAAAAAGAACTGCCTCATAAAGGGTCATTCCATCAGGAATTGATTGGACTAAAGGCCAGGGTAAACTTCAATTTCCGCGTCCAGACGCATCTTGCGCGCAGTCGTGTCCGCACAGCTTTCAAAGTGTTGTGACTCTTCGGTCTCTTCTGTCTTTGTTGTGCATGCGGTGTTGTACGCGCACCGTCAGCGCGGTCTCAAAAAGTGTATTTTGGGCTTAAGCTGCTTGTGCTGTATTCACTAAAAAGGGAGTGGCGTTTTGATTCACCAAAGAAGGGAATGGTTCAGACTAGTCAGTTGTTTGGGTAGGAGTCGAATGTTAACACTGTATGGTTTTGAGTCACTATAGGATTTGGCTCATTGGGTTTTAGTTGGACTATACTGGTTGTGCTGTATACATTTGATTCACAAATAAGAATTGGCTCATAAGGGTCATTCCATCAAGGATCCGTTAGACTACGCTGTTTGTGCTGTTTTGATTCATTAAAAGAACTGGCTCTCAAGAGTCATTTGTTCAGGAATTGGCAGAAATACAGCGGTCAAACTGCTTTTCATTCACTAAAAATGACTGACTCATAAGATTATTTGGTAAAACTTTATAATAACTGCATGCTATTAATCATTAATTAAGCATTAGTAAACAGTTGATTCATAATTTATAAAGCATTAATAGACGTTATTAAGCAGTTTATAAATTCAGTTATAAATGCTTTATTCTTGATTTATAGGCATAACTTTAATGTGTTTAATAATTGTATTGTCATACTTTATTAATGATCAATTTATCATTTCTAAATGAAGTATTGCATTATTTACAAACCAGTTATTTATGAGTTGTCAGTGATTCATAAGATTACTTTGTGTAAAGTAAGTAAATGTAGTAAATTCAGGTATAAAACTATTTTTGTGAGCACATCTAAAGTGAGGACTAGTTATGCCTTGTAAAGCATTCACAAAAAAGATTTAAAGGCTCATTTATTTTCTAAACAAAAAGAAGAAACAAACACAACACAGTGACACAGAACATAGAAATATTAACAGCCTTTAAATCTCCTTTGTAAATGCTTTACATGGCATAACTAGTCCTCACTTTAGATAAGCTCACAAAATAGTTAACTGACAACTAATAAATGCTTTATACTGAATTAACCCTGAATTGCAGTAGAAATACATGTTAATAAAGCATTTACTAACACACTAAGTAACTATTACTATATGTCTGAATAATAAGATGTATGAACATTTAAACAGTTTATTAATCATGTACTTACACTCTTTAAGTGATCTTATGAACCACTGACAACTCCTAAATAACTGGTGTGTAAACAATGCAATACTTCATTTAGAAATGATAAATTGATCATTAATAAGGTATGAAAATACAATTATTAAACACATTATAGATATGCAAGAATAAAGCATTTATAGCTGTATTTAAAAACTGCTTATTAATGTCTATGCTTTATAAAGGATGAATTAACGGTTTACTAATGCTTAACTAATGATTAATAGCGTGCAGTTATTATAAAGTGTTACTGAGTATTTTGTTCTGGAATTAGATAGACTAGGTTTTGATTCAGTAAAAAGAATCATTAACAACCGAATGCCGTTTGGTTCCGCCATTTCTTTTTAAAATATATCTGGTTCTTAATAAACGTATTTTCTGAACCCTTACGTAGTAAAATAACTGTAACGCATTGACCTATTTTATTTTCATAAATATATTTCATAAAAATACATTTCTAATAATTTTACAAAACTTTGAAGCTGAAACTTTCATTATGACAATAATTAATTCTGACTTTATAATAAACTGCCAAGTGTCTGCTTTCAAATGAGACCATACTTATGCTTTTAGTGCAAAGACTTCTGTTTTCATTTGGGTATGCCATTTCTGGGTTAATACAATCTATTTAAATTCTTTCTATATATTTTTTAAATGTCTTTATTTTTTATTATAAGGAAATAAAATCTAAATAGCTGGTAGAATGCAGTAGCAGACCTGAAGTGCCAATGTGATTTGTACTGTGATGACATCATCAAACTGCCAATATGAGGGATGCTAATGCAGGCCAATGAACACATATTTTACTCTCCAAATTAGGTTGGGCGGGAAAGCAATAAAACTACGACCACCAAGTCAAACAGAATTAATTGCACTTAAGGTTGAAAGACATGCAAAACTCTGATCACTTGCATATTTGAGGCTGGGTGATAAAATCGGTCTCAAGTGTGCATGAGAAGTGCCAGGAGGCCATAATGATAAATCAGAATTGCAAAGAGAGACACAAGCAGCCAGTGATCAGACCCCAAGAGAGAGAGCTCGTCTCCATAATGCCCTGTTCAATCAATACAGGAACGCCCTTTACACGCTTCTGTAACAGACGGCCAACCATTCCTCTAGCCGACCATGATTCTTCCTGCTTTTCCTTGAAGTGAAGACTACCGAAGTCCAGAAAAGGCTCATTTTAGACTTCCAAGAGCATGTTCTTTCTTTTTTTCCATTAATTTATTTAAAAGATGCATTAAAATGTAGTACACTGATATGAATATACCTCTTCTATGATGAACATGTTTTTAATTTCTGAATTAAAATTTATGTTGAGAGCATAAAGTCAAAAAAAGTCCTAAAAGTCAAAACTGCTTCAGTGCTTATTAATGGAAAACTTTTGTCTGTCAAATCAAAGTCCAAACAGAAAAAACAGAAAAGGACCTCAGCAGACCCTTAAGAGTACGTCATGTCAAGATCAATACAGAAATTATCTTAAAATATCAGATAATTTGACCTTTATTATGGAAAGTCAAGCTTAGTTCATATCGTAATGTCATGTGGTGTGACTCCCTCAAATAGTTACCTTTATTTATTTATTGGAATGACAATGTACAGGACGATATAATTATACTTTTTATGTGTTGGTCACACCACATGACATTTTAGCACCATTACTTAAATTCCTTTTTAATCTAGAATTTCCTTCTTTTTTGATCATGGACACTCTAATACACCAAAACATCAAAGGCAAAATACCCTAAAGCATCACAAATCTTGGGGCATTTGAAATTTATTAAAAAATTGCTTGAATGTTCTTAAGACAAAGTCCCAAGTAACAGTGTAATTTTTTTAAAAAGTTGGCGTAGCCGACAAAATAAAGCAAGAAGGCTAGAGTTGTGAGCTGGTGAAGCTGGTTTGTTTAGATATGGAGCAGACGTTGGAGAGAGATTAGCTGAGGCTCACCTCCACAGGGAATCTCCTGCCATTGATGCTGTGCTCCGAGCCGTCAGAACCGTTGCTCTGGCCCCAGTGGAACTCCACCTTCTCCGCTTTGAAGCGGCCCGGTAGCCCGGCTCCTCTCACAAAATAATCGTCCTTCAGGAAGATCGCCACTGTGAGGTGCAGAGAAAAGGAAAGAGAAATAAAGACCACTTTCTTGGCATGTACATTAAACAAATGCATTCCAAGCATTGACTGAAAATAGACTGGAGGACACTTCCTTTCGGTATTTATGATCATCCCTTTAGCTTCCTTAGGGACATGGGCTGAATATTATACACAATTCCTTTCTGCTGTTGCCCTCAGAAGGCCAGGTCTCAAATGAAGCACTAATTTGGCTGAGAGAAGACATTTCCCCCTCACATCATTTCAAATTGCTTTTTTTGATTCCTTTTGTTATTTCATAAAACAAGAGCCTTAAAAGAAAGTGGGGAACCGATAGCGAAAGCTCTTCCGTCAAAGAGCATTTAGATTCACAAATTGGTCTTTCGCACCAGGACCGGACTTTAATTAACGGGCGCAACCTTAAATAGCACAGCCTTTGTTGGACAGATTTCTTTTTCTGATTGAATTTCGGAGTGATTTTTACTTGTCGCTTGCCACAAGAGATTTGTGTCCTATTTAAAAGAACGGCTCCTCTGAAACCTCACTTGTAATCTTAGCGAAACAGGCTAGTGTCCAACCATTGAGATATTGAAGCAATCAACTGGTGGCAGTCTGAATCCGTCACCACAGCAACGACGAGTGACGACGTGGAGGAGCCAGGGGCAAAAGTAAGACGCATGACACGCTCTAGCACAAACACACACTCTCAAGCCTGGGAAAAAACAACGCCGCTCTCTGTCCTTCTCTCGACTCCTCTTTAAGTTGTTTGGTCTTTTGTTGATTTTTTGACGTAATCCGACATGAGAGGGAGAATCAGTTTCATTAGCTATTCCGGCTTTGAGCTTCATGAGCTTTAACAAACAGGCAGGAATTAGACGGCTAAGCCAGCAGGACCTTGGAACGGCAGCTTGTGAAAACTAGGCCTCGCCTGCCAGCAAATCCTTGATCAATGCAAATGTTTCTTCAAGGTTCCAAGATCTCATGAAATTCTCAAGTTTAATTTGGTGGGGGTCTGTGAGAAGCTTGTGTATTGGCCAGTCCAGCAACACACACACTCGCTCGATCGCTTGCGAAAACGCCTCTAGGTTTGGAATAACATACTGCTTTTACTTTCCTGCAGTGTATGGCATGTATACTGTGCACAGTAGGTGATACTTCAGTATGCATGGAACAGAACAAAGCACGCCGAGTGAAATACTGTACCGAACAATGCAATGTACTTGACATCATCTTCCATTATCAACACAACAAATAGATTTGACTGCATAAAAAAGGCATATTTATAGAAAATTGGATTAATAAGCATTTTAACTGTAAATTAAATGATACATTGTATATGTTTTTATTAAATGAAATGATCGTCCAACACAATATTTCAAGATATGGTCTCTGGTATGTCTGCGATAATTATTACAATGCTGCTTCTTTTCAGACTTAGGATGGTTGATATATTTAAAATAATTAACCATGACTCATTTTGTGATTGTAGAGGATTCAAGATTGGGTATGTTTTCCAATAATAATATTAATAAAAAAAACATCTTGATTGATTTGTGTTTTTAGCATCAATCTTAGGTTATTTTGTGTGTGTGTGTTTTTTTTATATAATAAAATAATTTGAAGTCATCCTGTGGCCACCTTGTTGAGAACCACTGGTGTACACTATATACTGTACAATACGCAAGTATGCTAGTATTTCATTGCAAAGAAGACACCCAAGTTCTTTTTTCACACTTATTCCTTTTCCGGACATCCCTAATAAGTGTTTCGCTCAAGGTGAGAGGGTCAAGGGTCACTTGACGTTGTAGTCGTCCATAGAGAAAATGATTTAAAACATTGATTGAGTCATGCATAATTCAGGGGTCTCGGGTCTGTAGGTTTATTGTGCCGCCCTGTTCCAGGTGATTATTTCTCTGATAAAACACTCATGTGTCAGTTATAAATAGCAGAGCAGCTCTCCATTATTCATGGGACAACAGCGGGACATTTGTCTTCCTCTGCACGGATTATGTTAAGGAGGGAAATGCTGGGTAATTCGTGTCTGTGTAAACTTCCTCAATACACTCCGCTGCAGCACTGCTTAATGTTGCAAGACTGTAGCAGAATTCGGGTGTGAAAAGTTCAGGGGGAAGACCGCATCCTAAAAGTATGATAGAGCTTGAAAGAACAAGAGTTGAACACTTCCATTCAATGTGACCTATAATTTATAGAAGTCAATGGCATGGGGCAGCAATTGGCACGTGTTTCTGTAGCATTGAGTCCAGTGTATGCTTTATCCATTACATTTCCCTACCCAATAATTGTTTTTGTTCTCAAGTCTCTAATAAAAATATTTAAAAATATAAAATAATTCCCAAATTAGAAGATCTAATTTTAGAGGATCTTTTAGGTAATATTATGACCCATTTTAAACCCCGTTCACTTTTTAAAGGCCAAAGCTGAGCTTCTCAACAGCATTGTAAGCCTAAGAAGATCGTAGAACAATTGCAACCAATGGTCTCTACGATCAACTTAGCTCACGATGCGTCTGAGAAAAGCAACCCAGGACATTCTGCCTTATATCTGATGACATGATAGATCAACTCTATTTTTTGGGTGAACTATCACAGACTGTCTGTATCTGTGCGCATTTACCAGTTTTGCCTGTATTCTTCATTGACGTCTTGTTGGATGACTCTGCATCAAACCCATCCAACGTGAGTTCCTGGTACTCCATCGAGACCTTAGTGTCTTGGTCGGCTATATTGATTGGCGATTGGTTTCTCTCCTGACACTCAGGAAAAGCTGCCGTCCACCCTGTATCTGGTCCGTATGTCCCTGCAGAAGAGAGAGACAGCAAATCAATGGATCATCACACTGCAAACAGAAGCCGAAGCGCTCCCAGACTCACTTTATATTTCATAAATGCCAGTCAAAACACACTAGAGCTGTCCTGAAACGACCATCTGTCTGTCTGTCGAAAAATTTTCGTTAAAAAAATGTAAAAGCCTGATGAAACGACAGTAGTCACACTTGAATCCAAGTCCTTTGAACCACACAGACCAAAGCAGATTTTTTAATTTTTTTTAATTTCCACTGAAACGTTTACAAGCACTCAGTAGAGACAAATATGGAATCAACTTTAGGAAGTAACCAGGGGATTTTTTTTTTTTTTATTATTTTTTTACGAATAAATCATTATTTGACAAGGCTTTTTCTTCTGAACCTCATTTCCTTTTTGAAAGAGAGTGACCAAAAGTTAGCTAGCTAACACTTGCTAATGGAATGAATGGTTCTTTGATCTCCCGCATGACACAAGTGAATTCCTTTTTAGCTAGCTGTGATCATATTTAGCAGTAACAGCATGCTGGGTAAAATGCTGGGTATGCTGATATTAAAAGTAATATCTCAAAATGTCAGAGGGCACGTTTTACTTGTTTGCTCCTCCATAGTCACACTTAAACTAAAACAAGGGAACGAGTTAGCAAAATGAGGTCACCATACAGCTAAAATGAAGGAACAAATGAATGTTTTGAACAAATTCGTATTTCTTTGCTGCAATATATCTTTCTTCCCTGCTGCTTTCAAAACAAGTTATTTTGACCAAAAATCGGAATTATAGCGTATTACAGTTTTAAAGCAGCTTCCCCAACACTGTGCGAAACTCTCAGATCAATGCCACACAGTAGAGACGCTTGTCATCTTATACATAATAAAATAAAAGTATGAGCAGACAATTTTACTTCAGCACACAAAATTAGACAAGCAAACAAGACAAGGATATTTTAAGAGTCCATTAAACAGTTTGAAGCACCGCTTTGGCTTTGCTTACAGTTAAAGCCTGCCAAATCATAAATGCACCTTTCAGAGCAATAACCTGATGAGAGACGATAGTGCCGGAGTGTGAGTATGCGACTGTTTCTTCTCTCTCAGACTCGTGAGAGGTGAGCAGGGGTCCACAAACAGCTAAACAGAACGTCCAGCCCTAATTGAAAGCAATCCTCAGCTACCGGCCTTTAAGATGCATTTGTCGACAATTACCCCAGCCCTGCAAGCATCCGGACCAATCCGAAATGCGTATTTCATCAAATTAGGATTCATCCTCCTCAGCCTCTGCCCTCACTGCAGCCTTGGGGCATATTGATTGGACAGGTCTGGGTTTCACATGGAGACTGCTATAGATCCGGGCAGCACTGCTGGGTAATGAAAGAGAGCGAGGACTTGCGTGTGAAGAGATTACTCACTCCTTAATGCAGCCCTAACAGGGTTAGAAAAACTGCACACGCAAACTTAATCCCAACCACACCTCAGGATACGCATCTCAGATGAGAAAAACAAAGGTACGAGTACATATCCCTGCCTCTGAGCAGAAAAATAGAGATCGGTACTATTTCTTTCTTATTTGTTTTGCTGGGTTTATGATTTTGTTTGTTCCGTCAGATGCATTTTTCATTTGTTTACGCATTAAGCTCTGTCCAGTTAACATTAGCATATTTATGATATTGTATTATCCTGTATGTTTTAGGCCTAAAACGTACTCGACGCAGAAACGTGTATGCAGATATTTATGTTTTAAAAACAAGTTTTTATGACAGCCGCCTTTTAAATGTTTATATTTCAAAAAAATAAATTGGAGTAGAAACAATAATGTGTATGTTCATATACAATATTTTTTTTTTCTCAGAACATTTTAGATTTACTGAATCTAATATAAACAAATGAATCTATATCGAATCGAATTGTAAGCTTGTGAACTGAATCGAATCTTGAAATTTGTGTCAATGCCCAGCTCTACTTGAAACACGGAAAACAGGACTCTGGAATTCTGGAAATTCTGGAAAACTGAACAGAATGCACTACTATTGCTCACAGCCTCATTTTCATTTGTGTCAAATTAAATATAGTGTCTACTCTAGGGTCCATAGCAAGCATTAGCATAAATTGTCTTCTTCTACAGTCAGCTGTTGCTTTCGTGTCAACTACTGCCAAGGCAGGGCATAATTTTCTGAGCAAGCAAGTTAAACTGTCAATACATTATAACGTTTGTAGTTTGATACTTAAACAACAACAAATCTGGTTAAATGGCACAGACATCGCTATCGCCCCCTTAAGTACTGGAGTTGCTACTACATTAGCACAAGACTATATTATGTACAATAGGATCACATTTTTTAATGCCATAAACAACCATTTGCATTTGTTTACTTATTTCCTAATGTTGATAGGATTTTGTCCAACTGTCTATCAACTTAACCAGCAATCAGTTCAGTCCTCCCTCTCTTGCTCTCCTTTAGTAAAAACACACAGTGGCTGGTACAGTGCAAGGAAAGCTATTCTTGCGAGGACAGAGGGGAAGGTTCAACCTATTCGAACATTAAATAGTTGTGAGAGATCTCAGCCTCCCACAGTTTTGATTTACCCTTCATTCCTCCCTCTAGACAGAGAGGGAGGGAGCACAGACCAGGTGTCAAATCAACATTTCATTCACCTCTGACCCCGCTCTCAGCTCGATCAATACTGCCTCTGTTCACCGTTTCCTTCTCTCTTTTTTTTTTACTTTGTTGAGAGCGAGAAAGAGAGTGAGAGAAGCTGATGGATCTCCTAAAATGAGATTATGCTTTGAGGCAAAATACGTTAGTTTTGTTACGAGAACACACAGCCACTTTAACCATTGATTCTCTCAATCTTTAAAGAGATAGTTCACCTGAAATGAAAAATCTGTCATTTACTCAGCCTTGTGTCTTTCGAAACCTTTTTATCTGTCTTATTTTTTTCTGTGGAACACAACAATACATATTTCTCCAAATAAAAGCATGGAAGCAGCTTGAACATATGATAAATATCTTTTACATTTTTTAATATAATTTCATTGTTTTTATGAAGCTTTTTTCTTCAATGTTACATCAGGATATTTTTGGCTTTACAGTAAAAAAAATTTTTACATCACCAAAAATAATTGTAATTATTCTATAAGGTTCATTCAAGTGTCTATATAAATATTGCATTTTACTGTATTTTTGAATAAATCAGTAGATCAAGATATTACCCTTATGTCATTGAGCCATAAACTAATTATACATATTCTTTGAACAAAACACAAAGCATAAAAAATAAAAAAAGATTTATAAAACAAAGAGAAGGCGGACCAGTGAGCTTCTTCCCCACCCCCTCGTCCCTTTCAGTACCCTTCCGGAACAAGACGTGCCACTCAAAAATTAATCTGACAAGTACAACCATGGCCTCATCAAAATGTGTCAAAGGGAGACACTGTAAGGAAAAGTCTTTTTCCGCCAATGCTGCTGTTCTCATGCATATTTCACCAGGACCTGTCTCCAAATCTCCAGAGAGCTGACGTGATAAAACAGCCCGATCTCACGGCAATTCGTACGAATTTTACGAGGTGGCTCGTAATAAAACAAGATTTAAGAATCTCTAGTGTAAATATACCTACAGTAAAAGCTGCGTTTGACCCTCAGAGACAATGTGCTTTTCACTTGATTAGCAACAATGCTCCACACAGCTGTGTAATATACTGACCTCAAAACATTCAGACTGATGCAGAAAAAGTGAGCGCAACTGTAATTTACGGTGTGAACAAAAGTGCGTTTGTGCAAGAACATCTGAAGAGCATTTACTGTGCATTATGTTTGCCCAATATCAGCACTGCGGCTCGATAAGCAAACATGCCATTTGGAAGATTGTGGCAGTTTGGATGGGCAAGAGAGAGAGAGACACAACATCTCCTGTGGCTTCTCGTAGGGTTTCTGACGTGTCTATAATATGTCACACAGCCTGTCTCTCGGCTGCAGGTGCATTAGTGATGGGTCATAAACACAGACACATGGGTCTGTGGTGTTTCTGGATTTACCCGGCTTGACTGCCAGTGAACGCTGAGTGAGAAAGCTTTCTTATTTCCTCTCCATTACAGTTCACAATATACTAATATATTAATATAATTAAATGCAGGAAACTATGTTATGTCTAACGAGTGCTTTTGTAATAATAATAATGCAATAATAAAACAGCTAGATTTTCAATGTAATACTTTAGAATAATTTGTATTAATACATTATTGCTATTTTTAAATAAATTGATACTTTTATCCAGATAATATGCATTCAATTCGGTTCAAATGCTGTTTTGAAACTTTCCGTTCATCAAAGAATCCTGAAAATGCAGTATAACCATCTTATGATAATGATAACTTATAACTAATGATACTAATAATCATAATAAATGTTTTTTGAACACCAAATCAGCATTGGATGGATGGATATATAGAATTGTTATAATTTTTAAGAAAATACATGAATACTAATATATTAAATATATGTATTTTATGTTAATATATAGAGATGCAGTCTCTACATAGAACCCAAAGGAAAGGCTATTTGATTAATGAATCATGGTTTGGTCTGTTTATCGTCCTCCATAATGCACTGGACCCTATTAAAGAGGTGCTTCCTCTGACAAAACTTCTACTTTCTTTAATAAGATCAATGATTGCACTTAATTACTCAAATAGGCTCTGTGGCATCAGCGGCAAAGCGATCAGAGCTGAGAAAGAGAGAGACCTGCATGGAGAAACTGAATCGTAGGCCTATCATCGTCTCCGCAAGGGCCGGTATTAGCATAACGTGCATTAGCAATTTGACAAATAAAAGCACTTTTGGGAAAACAAACCAGGAAAATAATTACGAATCAAGTGGCGTAAACACAGCCAAGTGCTTCTGACACTTTGGAAGTCTATGATCCATGTGAGATGAATCCCAATGCAAATTCTTGGGAAGAAACAACAAAAGAGGATAAGTTTAATATTGCAGTAGCCACATGCTAACAGGCTAACAGCTAATGAGTGAAGTGTCTATACTGATACCTCTCTGAATGACTGGTTTGTGCATCTTTTATGCAATAAAAGCTGTTACTAGCGAGATTGTACTCCAGAGCGCTCAATTTGACTGCATAAATACAGCCAATCTTTCTCCCTCTGAAACCAGTCACCTTGGTTATGATGGGCGCTGCATGGTGTTAGGGCTTGGCTGTTTGAAGTGCAGAGGTGGACAGGGTAAAAGTAGCTTGTCTGGTGGAATCTTGTGCTGTGTTAATTAGAAGTGGCGTGTGTTTATGTTTGTGTGTGTGTGTGTGTGTCCAGGCAAGAAGAGAACGCTGGCTGTAAACCCAGTGGGATTTGAAGCCCATGAGCAAAAGCTGTCAAGAGCGACTGGAGATCCACACGCTGTCAGAGAAAATTTCACGGCAGCCAGCAATATTCAACAGGCACACACACATAAACAAAGAAAAATAGACACATTCTCAAAGAGTCACATATATTTTCACACAGAGTGGTGCCTCAATCTCATGAAAAGACAGATTTCACACCTCACACAAACTTTATGTCGTCTTTGTGTCATCCACACGTTGTTACAATTGTATTCTGGGTACACAGAGGTGCCCAGATTACATTCCACTCAACGTCTGCGGCCCAATTTGCATGCTATCCATCCGAAATTACATGCGAGATTGGAATTAGCATGTCCCAGATCATAGTACATTGGAAATAACATGGCAAAAGTACCCAGATGGTATGCTATTATTGGATTTTCGGGAAAGAATTTTTGGATCATGTTTCCCACAACCCCTTAGGCAACGGAAGAGAAGGATTGACGGCTCTCTGCTGACTCTGCTAAAAAAAAGTAAAGGATGCAAAGCAGAGGCTGCCACGGCAGTTTTAATAAAGCAATACAACTGTGCGTTACATTGATTTCACCACAGTTTACACCACAAAGGGTATTTAATGCACAATGCAGATAAACACTCATAAATAGTTACTTTTATTACATTAGTATAAACAACTCTCCTGGCAATTGGATCTAAAATATAACTAAAGTGGCAACTTCGTATGAATTTGTACTATTTTTAGAAAGAAAAAAAGAAAGTCCATATCAAACCGTCAGTGAGTAAGCAGAAACAACTTACAAATTAGTTTGTACGAAATTACACAATTTAGCCACCAATTTGCTAAAACACAAAATAGTTACGAAATGCCACCAGAATGTGTTGCTTCTGCTAACAAATTCTTCTTTTTTTTTTTTTTTTCATTTTGTTGCTTCTGCTAACAAATTCAATTCAATAGCCTAATAGGCTTTATTGTGGACAAGCAACAACTTATTAACATAGAATGTGGGCTAACATTAAATCAGCATTCTCAGTCTGAACAGATGTGACGTATTAAAAAAAAACTATAAGGTAATACATGCAGATAGATGCTAATGCTTAACCTACATGTCAGTGCTAATAGTCAGGGGACATGTGGTTTGAAGATGTGGTAATATCTCAATCCTGGTGTAGTGTCTTCACTCAAAGTATAACCAGCAAGATACACAGTTTCAGTAAATGTGAATTACGGTACAATACAGTTTGTCTCTGTTACTCCTGTCGAACTCCTGTTCAACCAGTTTTGACAACAATGTAAGACTTAAACAGACAACTTAAATAGTCCTTAAATACAAAAAATGGAAACTACATTTGTGTGTCTAACTGTATACCATAAAATATCTACCATATTCTAAAGTAACTCTTTGATTGAGAGGGGTATTGGGGGTGTTATAGTCACAGTAGGAGATTTTGTCTATATAAAAGTATTTGCATGTGTCACTGATTCATAAACCTACAAGCATATTTCTCTTAAAGCCTATTTCATAATCATAATAGACTTTATGTGAGGCACTTAAAATGCAGTTTATTGAACAAACCATGTAATGTTCTTTCTTCTTGAGCAAAACTCTACTACATAGTTAAAATTTCACAGTGTTTTATGACTTCCTTTGAGCAGATCATATTTTAAGAAACCTAAATCCAGCACAAGGAATGACCGTAATGGCTGGGACAAATGCAAGTGCTAACTACATTACAGCGAGCAGCCAAACTGCTCATTAGAGGAAAATAGTCTTTTTTATTAGAATAAAAACCCTGAAGTTTCTTGTTTCATCCTACCTCACCTAACCTTTCTTTTGATTGCATTCAATTTTCATTCCCTATTGTTTGCTATAGTGACATTGTCCTGAGATTTTTCCTTATTTTGCGATAAATAAAAGATAATGAAACCCCCTTGAGCAAAGAGGGAAAATTTAATTCCAACAATACTTCAAACGGATTTAACCGAGTTAGAGAGGAAAAGAAAACATCGGCTAAAATCAAAAACAAAGCAAGATGGAGAAAAGAGAGAAAACTCCAATATATTTCCAAGCAAGTCCCTTCGGCAAAAAAAACATTTATTGAGCAACAAACACGACTGGGTTTAAATTCTAGAGATATTTTCTTGACCAAAGCCACCAGTACTGGTTGAGAACGACATTTTCTTTTTAAAATAACCTTTTAAAAGCATTTTCAACTTTTTTAGATCACTGATTTGTCTTAGTAGTATGTAAGTGTATAATAAAAAATTAATAAAAATGTTGATTATCTCTCTGATAATATATATATATATATATATATATATATATATATATTTTTTTTTTTTCCTCTCTCAGAATTGGACTTTACAATTGCGAGTTTATCTCAAGCAATTCTGCATAAAAAAAGTCAGAATGGCAAGATGAGATAAAAAGTCGCAATTAATCTTTTATTTTTTATTTAGTGGCGGAAACAAGCTTCCATATTACACCCTGACGACAAATAAAAATACACTGTGCGATGTCCGTGCGATTTCAGCCACAGGTTGCACACACAATGTTGCGATTGCTTACTGTTAATCACTCATTTTGATATAATTCGAAGTGACCCAGTACAGTTTGAGATGTCAGTTTATTTCACATCCATGTACGCGATCCTATGCACTATTTCAAATGTGCCCACTGTATGCTAGCAATATTATGTTAAATTCCTCCTTCTCTATACTTAAATTCATACATTGAGTCAAATTCTCTTTTCAGTTTTACCCTACTTCCAGTCCATTAAAAGAAGTGCACTGGGTATCTGCTTCAGTGTGGTGATAGGCAGAGTTATCTGTCTGTCAATATAGGCAAGGCTCATTGGGCAGACAGAACACAGTACTTAGTTAAAGCACCTTTACAGCCTCAAGTCTTTTTCCATATGATGTGACAAGCTTTGCACATCTATTTGCCGATTTTCTGCCATTCTTCTCCTCAGATCCTCTTAAGCTCTGTCAGGTTGGACAGACATGTTCAGGTTACTCCTGAGATGTTCGACTGGGTTCAAGTTCGAGCTCTGGCTGGGCCACTCAAGGACATTCACAGAGTTGTCCATAAGCCACTCTTCCATTGTCTTAGCTGTGTGCTTTGGGTCATTGTCCTGTTGGAAGGTGAATCGTGAATCCTAGGTGAATCCTATCGCCACATATTATCATAGAGCTCAACCAGAGTGAGCAGTTTCTTGGTCACCACTCTAACCAAGGCCCTTCTCCACCGAGTGCTCAGTTTGGCCAGGAGGCCAGCTCCAGGAAGAGTCCTTGTTGTTCCAAACATCTTCCCTTAAAGGGTTAGTTCACCCAAAAATGAAGATCCTGTCAGTAATTACTCTCCCTCATGTTGTTCAACCCCGTAAGACTTTCGTTCATCTTCAGAACACAAATTAAGATATTTTTCATTAAATCTGAGCGCTGGATCACTCCACCATAGGCTTCTTAAGGGATCGAAACTGGCCGGCCCAAAATTTATGTAAGACATCGTTAAAATAGTCAGAGTGGCTCAATCCTAAGTTTATCAAGCGACGAGAATACTTTTTGTGCGCAAAAAACAAACAAAAATAACGACTTTATTCAACTACTCATTTCCTTCCCTGTGGGCCTTGAGATTTCACGTAGTGGAACAGCGCAAAGCTTCTGTGTTATACGTCACACGCATCACACACACATGACCAGCGTTGGCCAATAGTGAGCCTACATGTGACGTATAACACAGAAGCTTTGCGCAGTTCCACTACGTGAAATCTCAAGGCCCACAGGGAAGGAAATGAGTAGTTGAATAAAGTCGTTATTTTTGTCTCTCAGATTTAATGAAAAATATCTTCACTTGTGTGCCGACGATGAACGAAAGTCTTACAGGGTTGAACAACATGAGGGTGAGTAAATACTGACAGAATCTTCATTTTTGGGTGAACTAACCCTTTAAGGATTAAGGAGGCTACATTCTTCTGTGAACCTTCACTACAGCAGTTTTTTTGTAGTCTTCCCTGACACAATCCTGTCTCTGAGCTCTACAGCCAGTTTTTGACCTCATGGCTTGGCTTTTACTCTGATATGCATTTTCAGCTTTTAGAGGTTTTCATTGAGAGGTGTGTGCCTTTCCAAATCAAACTCATTCAATGGAATTTGCCACAGGTTAACTCCGCTTAAAGTGTAATATCTACAAGCGAAATTGTAATGTTCCTGAGCTAAATATCAAGTGTCTCAGAAAAGGTTATGAATACTTATGCAATGTAATTACTTCAGTGTTTTATTTGGAATAAATTTGCAAAGTTATCACAAATCAGTGTTTTTGCTTTGTCATTATGGTGTATGGGGTGTAGATTCATGTGAAAAGAAATGAAGGGGTTTGAATACTTTTGCAAGCCACTGTATACAAGGACCACTAATGGACAAGAGTTTTTTGAAAATTGTCTGGGCGATTATGCGATTTCACGGCTTTCCTCTTCTGTTAAAAATGACAAGAAATGTGTCATTATCTCTATGATTAAGATAGTCTCAAAATACATTAAAGCTCCATAAATATACTTCAGTTTAAGGAGAAAAAAGTACTTTCTAGCTCTAATGTCACGCATGCTGTTAGAGACGTCTGGTTTGGCCCAATGTGACCAGTGGCTATGTCTGATCTTCGTTAATTTACCATTCAAAAATAGATAATGTTCCATTTCAGGAGGACGGAGATAAATTATGACTATAAAAGCAGAAAAGAATGGGGAGGAGACGGAGGGCAATAATCAGAAAATGAGCACAACTCGCCGGTCCATTAACAACCCTTTAGCTTTCTGCATCTTTGCTCAAGGGAGAACTGGAATCTCTCATAACAGCGGGGCTACTTCATTGAAAGCTCTTTAAGAAAACATTAAGAGCAAGTTCTAGAATGTCTGGGGCAATTAAAATCAAAAGAACATGGTTATTAATGTGAAGACGTTTTGCCATTCTTCCTTATGGCTTTACTCATCCATTTATGAGGTGCTAGAATGTTCTAAATATTTGAAACGAGCTTAGATTGAAAAGTCATGCTTCTATTCGTGCACTGACATTTTTAGAGATGATTAATTACTCAGCTTATGAATGATTGATCATTTGTTTCTCACCTATCAAACATTAGCATTTAGCTTATAGATTTCTAATTAAACATGCTTTGGCCGTTCTGAAACCAAAAGCCATTAGTTACAGTTTATGCTACAGAAACAGCTAAATAAAGCAACCTAATCACTATCTTTCACCTAGACGCAGAGAGGCATGTCTCGGCTCTCCTCCTCACTGGTTTTTAGTGGTTTTAATTAAAAGATAAGGATGCTTTTACATTCAACATTCATTTGGTTAACCCCTTCATCAACTTGTTTTAATACATAAATATATATAGTGTATACCAGAATATTTATTAAAATAAATTTATAGTTATAATTAATTATTATTATTATTATATTGTAATTGTTATATTATAAAAATAAAATTATAAGCAACTATGTATATAATATGAATAAATAATTTTAACTTATCTCTAATTTGTGTAAAACATAGCCTAAACTTCTACTTGAATGACTAAATGACATTGCAAAGCATCTGCTGTGAGTTCAGATAAGTCACTCTTTCCATCTTGCCATTTAATTCTTCTCTCGGCCAGTCTCCCCTTAGTTCTCATTATCCCAAATGCCACAGTGACTGCTGCCACCTGCCCCACCTCCAGGCTCAGGGTCCCTCCTCAGTTTGCCTCTTAGAAGACATCATTACCAAATCCCTTATTTAGTACTAACCTTCAGAAACATTCCTTCTTGCTCCACCACCAGAGAAGAGTGAGGCTGACCTGCACAAGCAGACCCTGAGTCATGTGTTAATTATAGCCGGGCTCCAAAACAAAGCAAAATCATTCCTCATAATGCCATTCACAAAGCTTCTCAGAGCTTCAGGGCATTACAGTATCTGAGTGTAAACCTCAGCTCACCTTGTAAAGTACACGTGACTGGATAGTTCTTAAGGATACACAAACAAAGATTCAACATTAATTATATATGTTATCGACACCAGAAACAGATACTTACTTGTTTTAAGCAAACAAAATATTTGCCAATGGGGTAATTCAATTTTCTGTAAACATTTCTTTCTATAGTACACAGTGTTGCTAAGTAGATTTAACTTGTTTTAATGACGTTTAGGGACTTTCACTGGAAAACATTGTGAAAATACTGCTTTAAATTTTTTTATATATAAGAACAATTCCAACATCAATTCTCTAAATCTCACTTAATCCCTTCAAGATGTTGACAATCAAATTCAGTGTCAGCAAGCACTGAGAATCACTAATGATTCTCACCACTCAAGGTAAAGCCTTACGGAAATACACAAGATTCACACCAGACTTCAAAATTGATGAAAGATTTAAATGCAGAAAAATAAATCAATGAACGAGTTTTATTATCGGTATTAGACCTGGCAGAAATAGAAGTTTCACAAAGTGGATTATAAAAAAATAACGTAGCAACTGTGAGAAATAAAATTGCAATTAAGATAAAGACAGAATTACAAAAATAGGTTTAATCTTAGCTTGAAAAACAAAACAAAACCATGCACTGCCTTTTCGTACAACGTTCGAGGCTAATTATTATACAACTAAGCAGGAGTGCGTTTCCCGTACAACGATGTAACTCACTGTTTCACTACCATAGTACGATGCATCGTTAGAGAAATCAACTGGCTAGTCACGACTGTTTCCCGAAACCCACTGTCGCAAAGTATCGTTCAACCACGATGGTTTCGCACGTGGTGGAATAATAACTACTTTTAATGAAACTGTTTGAGATCCAGTTAATGCTAGATTTGTTAATATAAATTACAGACATGTCATCTGAGGACTATTTCTAATTGTTCTAAGTTGTTTTGCTTTATTACCAGACTCAATATTTGGCTCGTTCTTACATAGCAGAGCACGTTCGCACATGCGCACTCTTCAAACACGTTACTTTAAATCTTTTGACAAACTAAAAGACGTAAATTACATTTGGATGTATTCTAAATAAAAGGCACCGGTTGTAATGAATGTCAGCTTGCTTATTTTGCTCAAGATAAGGATTTATTACCTCCAAATGTGCTGCAGTATAGAAACGATGCCTCTAACCACAGGTCGAGAGCTGTTGTTCAAACCACACAACTTTGCGATGCTGTTTGCGAATGTTCGCTGGAACGATGGTTTCGGGGAACACAGACTCGTTGAGCTATGCTGATAACGACAGAACTTGCGACCATAGTTGGCTAACGATGCTTTCGGGAAACGCACCCGAAATGGCCCAGAAGCAGCCTGCAGGCTGTTTGTTGAGTAATTTGGGTGTAGAATATGATGCTCACTGGACTTTATGCCTTCTCAGAGGTCTCTCAAAAACAAGCGCTAATTGAGACTCACCAGTGGTCTTACACAAATCATAAACAAATCCTGTGGGATTTACCACACAAGCCGAAGTCTTCACCATTACGCGATGCCATCTGGGCTTTTGAATATCAAACAAAACACGAGAATGATGATCGCTTCCCCGGCAACAACTATCATAGAGAACAGCCATGCTACGAAAAACTTCATTGCCTTTTTTCCCTTCAATCATTTCAACTTTGACCTTGATCCCAAAAGCTTCATAAATCAAAGCCACTGGCCATCCATGTTACAATCGTCAAGCAATGGATTACACCTTGCACTTGGGATGTGAGATCCATTAAATTGCAATTTAGCCGAAACTTATTTTTCAAAACAAGGGAAAGTGCCAGTCATCAGTTTCATAGGAGCGAGTAAGTCTCTGGGGTTCACTCAGAGACTGATGAGTGGAAAGATTAACACTTCATTCACAGTCCCTGCAGACACACCGTGACCATAATGAGACACAGGAAACAAAATGTATGTGCTTTCTTTCAAGAAGCATTGGTCTGCAATGTAGGGAAATTTCTGAAATGATAACTGGGAACAAATCTCATTTCTGAAATTATGTACCAATTAAAATCATATATATTTCCATATTGATTGTTTTACGAGTAATGTTTATTTTATATACATATATTACTTGTCTCTTTACTTTTGAATTATGCATTGTATTGTGTAGTGTTATAGGTTTAAAGAAAATACCAGTTTTTCTTAGTGTATAGTATATTTTGCTCTGTTAACCTCAAATAACTTCAGACTAACAAGTAAAGTTGATTTTATAGTTCAAAAAGATTTTTTTAAATATACTAAACAAGTTTGCACAATATCTACAAAATACTGTACATGCATACAAAGATACCAATAGTACAATTCAGTATGACATTAATGGAGTAGTAAAGGTCAAGTGCTAATGGCAAAACTAGCACAAACAACTGAGGCCATTCTTGCCACACTCGGAATAAATTCCTGGTCTCTTTTGAACACGGAGTGATTTCTGAACAGGAAACCAACAGAGGGGACTGTCCTGGGAAAACAGGAACATCTTCACCATAAAATATAGATGTGTAAAGAACAAGCCTGAGCTAAGAAATGTGGACAAAGAGAGGTTAAAAACCAAAAGAAGCCAACCGAGCAAAGAATTAAGAGTTACTCCTACAGTAGGAGAGTTTGAGTAATACAGGAGCCCTCTGACATCAGTCAATGACTGTAGACACATCATCCGTTAGAGCCCAATCACGATGAGGTTCCACACCATCTATCAGCCAAGCTCTTTCTCCACTCCTACAATTAGTATTGTTCCAGTCTCAGCCTCCCTCTCAGCCCTGCGCCGCCTGTCTCCCCGATGCCGCGTCGCCCTGATGAATGCACCTCTCTCGCCTCCATTGATTTCTCTTCAGGCTCAGGTCCTTTGTTTGATTTGCTAAGTACTGGAGTGCTATGACTGAGGTGTTACACAAATTTCCCTCCCTTTGGCTCCCTCTTCCCATGTGTTCACGTGCCTACTTCTCCCCAAAGGCATGACTCCACTCGGGTAGAGATTATTTTTCACATGGCAAACACAGTGATCTATAAAGCCGTGAACTTTAGCCAATGCTCTGGCCCATGGCCTTTCGTCCCCGCTCTCAAACAAGACAAGCAAAAAGAGTTGTCTTCTTAAACAGGACAAATACAGTTTGTCAATATCCGTGTGGTGAATAACGACAATGAGGCCAGACCCGTACATAAAATCCAAACTGAAGTCCTGCTGGGATGTCAGCATGCCTCCTTTTTTTTTCGTTTCCCACAGTGCTTGCAACAAGGACATGGAAATAGATAAACATGCCGGCCTAAATATCCCATTTCATCCAGACCTCGGAGATTCCCAGCATGAAAGTCATTCAAGAGCAACTAATTAAATAAAAATCTGCATTGTGTCCTCACTGCTAGTCTGCTACAAGACAATAATTTGTTGCTCAATTACAAGTTGCTAAATTACTAATAATGCCGGAAAATCGTTCTGTAGCTCAACTGGATGTGCATTTGTGTGCTCATGCGAGCAGTGGAAGTACGGGTGTTCTCTGCAAAGCATCTGCTTCAAAATCTGACAGTAAACAGGTATCAAATTATTCAGTACTTGGTAGAGAGAATCATAATATTAGATATTTTGAAAATATTGGTAGCAAGCTGATACTTTTGGCATCCATATTTAAGACAGCAAAGAATAATACTGACCAGTTGAATTGCCATCTGAGGTACTGTGCTAAATATCTTCTCGTTACTATCTAACACGTGTAAACTGTCACAATTCAGGCCTCTGTGTCCTTGCACATGTGTGTGCACGTTATAGAGCGTCAGCTCACTTGGGACGATCCTCAGCGGGAACAGAGAAAAACAGCAGGGGGTCTGAGTTGCAAGCCTTGAGGCACTCGTACAATACCCCCACCCACTAAATATGGATCATTACACAAGCGTTTATGATCTCATTTCTCCTCTCTCTTCTCCAAGGCCCACAGACACTAATCTATTTGTGTGGCTTCTTTTGATCTGTTTATAGATGCTGTTGGCATGTTAAAGGCTTGATTGAATCCCAGGCCAAATATCAGCAAGGGTTGACATGTTCATCCTGTGTTCATTTGGGTTCGCTGTTTGAAGACACTCTGCACAAGCTTATTAAGAGCTGGGTGTGTGAAGATCATTTTGTCTGTGTGTGTGTGTGTGTGTGTGTGTGTGTAGTTCCCCAACAGTAGAAGGAAATTACTAATGCATTTGGCACACTGTGAGGCATCTCTTCAGGGAATGAGGACTGTGGGAGGAGAGTGACAAACCAATGTGACAAATGAAGAACGCATTAATGGAGGGACAAACGGAGGGGAAAAGAGGTGAAGACACGTGAGTAATCAGGTAAAAGTCAAAGAGAGAGAGACAACAAGAGTGAATGAAGCTTGACTGTCAGGTGAAAAGCACCATGAGCCTTTAATGCTGTCAGTCATAGAGCCTGAAAGATCTGACAACAATAGCACGGTGCTGGCCGTAAAGAGGACAAGAAGCAGGCCTCTTCCAGGACCCCAAATGCCACATTCATAATCTGCCTGCCGATTCCCATCAAACCTCCCGGCTGCTGCCTGACAGACTCTCTCAGCCCAGCCGCTGACATCACCGCAACACGCGCCTGTAAATTATAGAGCTCCGAGATAATGTTTTCAGGTTCTAAGCCTGAAGGGAATCTAGGAAGTGTGGGAACAGCCTCTGTTTCTTCCGTGCTTCTGAAAAAACTCTTACTCCAAGGGACACATTTAAGATTATTTAAGGATATGATATATTAAATGTAAATACAGTGGTGGTACATCTGTCCAATGCATAAAAAAAAATCAGTAAAGCTTTAAAACGTGGATAAATAGTATTGGTGTGTTGTGAGTTTGCGTGTATGTCCAAGGGGTATTTGAGTGGATATACATATTTTCTTAACAAAAATGTATTCCTTATGGTTTACAGAAAATGTATTTAAGTAGTTCAATCTAATTAAAATTGAAGTTAAGCCATGTTACTCAATATTTGTGGATCTTTTAATCTTAAGAGTTCTTCAATCTCTGTTGGAAAAGAGAACGTTCCATTTTGATGAAGATGTTCCCTTAGAGGGCAGCTGTCTATGCAGTAACCGGCAAGGAAGCTCACTGGGTTTCAAAACAGAGCTGTAGTGTGTGACATGCCCTATAGGTGAGTGGGCACTGTGCCTCTCCTGTCTTCGGGTGACCCTGATTTTCGCCCTGTCACCTGCTGCTAAATTGACTCTTATGTTCCAACGAATCAGGACTGAAAAGCTTCTTTGCAGTAGCACAGCGGGTGAAGCGAGGATAGATTATTTGATTCAATTTAAGGCAGAAGGCTTCAACCCTACAGAGCCACAGTGTTGAAAGCTGGATGCTAAATGCAGAGGTGCTATTACCAGAGATGGATTAATTAATTTTCTGCTTGTCGCTTTACTGAGGATGACAGCGGCACAGACTCCAGTGAGCCAGAGAGGAAGAGTACTAGCACACCCGCAACTTCACACAATTAAGCATGAAAGCTATTTAGGAGGATGAGGACATGACACACGTCTCTTTCTGCTCAGCTCTGAGGCTAAATACATTACCTGCATGTCGCCTATATTTAATACGTGTGGGGGTGGGTTAGAAAGAACAAAGGAAGGCGAGAGCATGAAGACAAAGAAGGCAGCTTTGTTGGTATCAATACACTATCAAAAAAGAATAAATACAAAAAGTATCATGCTTTTTGAACATGTACCACCAGAAGATAAAATGATCCACTGCATTTTGCTACATGGTAACCTTACACCAGAATCACCTCAAGATTATTGAGTTCACACACATTCAAAATCCCAATTTAGTCCCTGAGTATCACAGGGTAATGCTATGACACTGATTGAAACACCTTGAAGTATCATTATTTATCACCGTAAATCAGGGCCATAAACAAGTCCCTCCTAATAATTAGACATGGCTACATTTTCTCCCCTATTTGATATTCTTGATGCCGCTTTGCTGCACTTCATTAGGCACCGCTCTGTTGTTAGGATGAAAACTAATTTTTGAGCAAGGTCTGTTTCAGTCATCTAACTCCTCAATGTCAAAATGACATCAAGGTTGGCCAATGACATCAAAGGTAGCAGGCTTTACTCTTCACAGAAGCCAAACATGAACTTCACAGTGACACTCCAGGTTTAACAGTGTAAGAGTGCAAGTTAAGATGTAAACATTTCATCTCTGACAACTGTTTTACGATAGAAATGTTCAAAGACAGACTTTTTTTTGTCAAATTTTGACAGTTTAATTAACTATATAGGTTATCTTTTAAGTGATTCATGAAATTCATAACTTAATGTGACAAGGAAACATTTTACAGAGCCGTTTTCATCATAAAATGCATGTTTAAGAGTTAATCTGTACATATTTTTAAATAAAAATATAATTTTCAAATAGCTCAAATAGATTATATTAAATTCTGAATGTGACATTCTCTCAAAAAAAAAAACAATGAGAAAAATACATTCATATTTCTCAAAATGAACTGAATAGAAATGTTACTGTTTTACGCAATATTTCCATATGCTATATTTTTATGTATATACCACATCACAAGCTAAGGGACAGTTCAACAAAAACCTTGGAAAAAAAAAACAAAAAAAAGTTTGGAACAACATGAGGGTGAGTAAAATAGGACTGAACTATTCCTTTAATTTCTCTAGTAGTTTCAAGTGGTTCGGAAAATGAAACCAAAAAGCATCTCTTCAAAAGTGTGAATGGATTCTTCATCGGACTCTTCACTCTTCATCTCAAGGGAGACGAAAGCCTCGTTAGAGTCGAGCAATGCCCTGTGAAAGCCACAAACAGCTCTCTTATATCCTCAAGTAAATACACCCTCAGTACACATTGCTCTTGCATCGCCTTCTTCTCCTTTCCTCTTTCTCTCCATTGCAACACAGGCTCCCTCCATTGATTTCATGGATGAACACAAAAGTTGAATGCTTCCCAATAGATGTGTGTTGAAGACTTGACAGGGCACAGCTAATTAGCATTGCTGATGATCGGCTTAATAAACCATGTTCTGTTTCTGAAGAGTGTCAGAAGGAAAGAGAAGGATACATTTTGCACACATTTTTGACCACGCTACTCAAGCTAAAGCAGGGTTCTTCAAATCCGGAATTGGAGCTTAACGGTGTTTGATTAGGGTTGGAGTTAAACTCTGCAGGACAGTGGCTCGACAGGGCCGGATTTAAAGAAAGCCTTGAATGTAGTTTTAACAGCCATTTTCTCCCACTAACATGCCTCTAACCTTTTCTAGCCTGATTCATGTGTCTATTGCAAAGCGTCAGGAGAATCAGTTACTTTTATTCTTGTCAAACTGGCTAAGGTGACTTGTTGAGCCGCGGCTAATGGGTTTACACTTGAAGAATACAAAGGGTCATGATAACTGGAAGCATCAGTTTGGCATCACAGGTGTCAAATCTGTTTCAATGCTTGCAGCTGAAAGTTAATATCACAAGTTCAACGTAGATTTAGCACTAAGGCTTTTAGCTAGTTATACATCTCATAAGAGGTCCAATGACAGATTTTGCCAAAGTGTTTTCCTTAGAAAGAAATGGCCATGGTAACAATGTTGTGGCAGAATATTTTCTTGTCACCAAAGCAATAAATTATCCTGAGAAACTTCTAAACTGTTCCCATATTAATTTGTTTATTTTATTCTAAGGCACAATTTCTGTTTAAAAGATACTTTTATGCCTCAAGTTTTGTAAGAATAAAACTGAAGTATTTCCATTCCCAGATATGGCTTGGCCACCTCTTTCAAAGTAAATCTATGGGATTTATTTAGCCATCTTATCCTCCACCAGGTGAAACAGTGCAGAAGGACAGCATACCTCTCCTCAACAAGCCATGTTTTGGGTAGAAAGGCTTATGTGCTGAAGCCTACTCTAAAGGTGCAATCACATTTGCAACATTTTGGCAAAATTTTGCAAGCAATATTGTCAATAGAGTATCGATGTATGAAGAACTGCACACACAGAAGTCAACGTGTCCAACATGAACTCTTTGCAAAATCTGTATTGGGAAATATCTTGCTCTTCATGCAAAAATTCCAGATTGCGTTGATTCCTGGTGAAATAACTGGATTTTTCCTGCAGAAAATTGCTGAACAACTGTAAAGGTGGCTGCATCTTAATGTTTAGGGTTACAGAACCCTATGAAACACTAATAATAATGATTGAAATAAAGGTATTTTGGTAGTTAAAGGGATAGTCACCCAAAAATGAAAATGATCCTCATTCACTTAAAGGATTAGTTCACTAGTTCACAAAAAAAACTTTTGCTGATAATGTACTCACCCCCATGTCATCCAAGATGTCCATGTCTTTCTTTCTTCAGTCGAAAAGAAATGAAGGTTTTTGATGAAAACATTACAGGATTTTTCTCCATATAATGGACTCCAATGGGCCCCAAACGGTTCAAGGTCCAAATGACAGTTTCAGTGCAGCTTCAGAGGGCTTTAAACGACACCAGACGATGAATAAGGGTCTTATCTAGCGAAACCAGCGGCCATTTCAAAAGTTATAGGCACAAACGCTCGCCTTGCTCTGTTCTGTGATGCGCGTTCGTGACTCTCCTGTTCGAACTCATTCATCAAAATGAATGAATCTTTTTTCTAGTCATTTCGTTCATTTCGTTCGTTGAATGAACGAAATGACTTGAAAAAAGATTTGATCATTCGAAAAAGAAACTGTCATTTGGACCTTGAACCGTTTGGGTCCCATTGAAGTCCATTATATGGAGAAAAATCCTGGAATGTTTTCATCAAAAACCTTCATTTCTTTTCGACTGAAGAAAGAAAGACATGGACATCCTGGATGACATGGGGGTGAGTAAATTATCAGCAAAAGTTTTTTTAAAAGTGAACTAATCCTTTAAACCTATACAACTTTTGTTCATTTTCTAAACAAAAATTATTATTTTCTTTTATAAAACCTGAGAGATTTCTATCCCTCCGAAAGTCCAGGCAACCAAAACTTCCAACGGATCCAACAAAGACATTAAGGAATTGTAAAATGAATTGAAACAGGTTTCATTAAAAATGATTTAATTTGTGTTTTGAGGATTAATCTTAAATATTTTAACATGAGGGTGAGGTAATGATGCAAGATCTCTTTAACATGGCACATTTCTGAAGGTAAGATTATAATATTATAAATAATACATTCAAATTGTTTAAATAAAATAAAAACTATGTAGTGGTAAGCTATCTTGCGATCATTCACTTAGACCAAAGAACATACCTCAGTCATTACACTTGGAGGTTACTGGAATATCTACTCCTAAAGTCCTGTTGCAACAAAATCTGGTTTTATTTGGTCTTTAAGTACCGCTAATGCCTCTCTCTCCCCGTCTCATCTCCCTGGGGTGACCTGTTTTAGTGTGACATGACTAACCAGACTAATCTAATGGCTGGAGAAGAGAACCACTAAGTGCTAAATGCACTGAATAATTTAGAACAGTGTAACTCTAATGAGGAGAGTCTGAACTGTTCATTGAGGTAGCCTGAAACACAATGCATGTCCGTGGCCACACTCACACACTAATACACACAAACATTATCACACTGCTTTTGAACCAGGGGAAGACCCAAATCTCTCTCTCTATATATATATATAAATATAAATACAGACAGGATTATTATATGCTCCTTTAATGCACAAACGTGTAAACAATGAAAGGAAAATTCAAGAGAACACACTCGCACCTCTCTCAGTTCAAGCCTAATGATAGTTCACCATCATTAAGTGACAAACGCACAGAGCATGCGTGACCTTGAAATGCTGTGTCTTCACTCCCTGAGAAAAGAGCCGAGCTGACCCCACTTAAGAGTCAGGAGAGAAGGAAGACTTTCCTCATTGATTTATGGCAGCGAGGTCTTCCTGCATGTGGCGGCGCGCTCATAACGGAACACGCGCTGCCTTCACAATTTAATTAGAGCAGCCTGAATCTCAGCAGCGGTACTTCTGCTAGAACCACCATTTTTCATTCGCCTCATTAAGCAAAAGCGTGGATTTCAAAGCTGGGTTATAGAGCAGCTTTCAAATGAGCTGATGAGCAGACAGAGGGAGGGGGAAAAAGGAGAGATGGAAAAATAAATGTTAAGAAAATATTAATTTCATGGTTATTTGAAAACTCTGCTTTTTCTATTTTCTTTAAAGCTATCGGGATTCTGCAAGATGATAGTGAGATATTGCAGAATGTAAGATCTGCAGAAATGGGCAGAAGTCTTTTTATAGTGTATACAAGATCATGTGACACTGAAGACTGGAGTAATAATGCTGAACATTCAGCTTTGCCATCAGGAATAAATTACATTTTAAAATACATAAAAATAGAAAACAGTGATTTCAAATTGCAATAACATGTCATAATATTTTTACAGTGTTCTTTTTATCTCAAGGGACTTTAATAAAAACGTTTATTAAAAACGTTAATAATACAGACCCCAAATGGTATGTGTTTACAGTATAGTTAGTTAAAAAAAGATAAAATTAATTAAAATAAAATTCTTATAAATAATCTTATCTTAAACAATTTGCTTCTCAAATAAATATAAAGGATGCTGCAATATTTTTTATTTGAAACAAGACATGAAAATTATTATTTTTAGAATTATTTTTTGCAAGACTTCAGAGAAACATCCATAGGGGACGGAGGACGTACATGCCACAAGGCAGAGAAATATCCCTCCTTGGAACAAAGGCAATTAGCTGACATTAGCATGTTCTTGGGCAGTTCATGGTCTATCTCAAAGGTGTTAAATCAAGAGAAAATGTGCTACAGTAAGTATTCAGCCTGGATCACAGAGAGGTGACAGCAGCATTAGCAACCTTCTTCCTGATTAACACGGCTTTAAAACACCAAGGAATAGAAGATAAAAATGGCTCAACATGAGCAGGCGTATTCCAGTGCAGATTCCATTAAGTGTTGTGTCAATGTTTGTATACTGAAACAAGAGGTCACAGTTCCTGCGGACATTGGAAACCTAAAAATATCAGGTCATTTTAAAATTGTGATTTTCAGGCCTCTGTTATGTTCAGCTTGAAAATATTTCAATGGATAGAAATTGCTTTCTGTGAATGTTATAAATTGTATAAATTGTGTAATCAATAACATCTTGAAAAGTCACAGATATTTGTAGTGAGAAAACGCTGAGAGACAATAGCTGTCTTCCAAACCCTAGAGTTCTGCCAAACTGGAAAAAAAAAAAAAAGAAGAAGAATCTGAAGGCAAAGTAAGCGCACTCCAAGGATGTTAACAACATAATTGCTTTCTGAAATCCCTCATTAAGGCCACATTAGGAAGTATTGCATATATTCTTCATGGAGAGGGCAATCCTTGAGTGCAAAGCTATCTTTACTTGCCTTAAAAGATAGGCAGTAGATAGCAAGGCAGCTCATAGGTTTTTGAACACAGCTAACATCATTTCAAAACTGAAACATGACCCTGTACATACAGTATGATCTGATAATTGGACATTAAATTACATCTGGTGGAAGGATTGAGACAAATGTTGATTAAAATATGTAGTAGTCTATACAATACTACATTAAAAACTACAGTAATATTTTGAAATATGTTTTACAATTTATTAATATTATTACTCCAGTCTTCAGTGTCACATGATCCTTCAGAAATCATTCTAATATGATGATTTGCTGCTCAAGTAGCATTTCTTATTATTGTCAATGTTGAAAATAGTTCTGCTGCTTAATACTGTATTAATACTGTATATGTAGTGAAAATGGCAAAAAATAATAGAACATTAAAAAGCCTTTACTTGAGAGATAAATCTTTTGTAACATTATAAATGTCTTTACTGCCACTTTTGATCAACTTAATGCATCCTTGCTAAATAAAGGTATTGATTTCTTAATAAAAGTATTAAAGAAATATGTGTGTATCAGAGGTCGACCGATAGTGGATTTTACCGATACCGATAACTAGGTTGGACCATACTTGCCGATAATCGATTAATCAACCGATAGTTTTTAAAACGAATAAAAAACAAACATAACACTATACGTAAAACAGTGCTGAACTTTATAACAAAAAAAGTACTCAACCATGAAAATGTGCTAAATTAAATAAATATAAAAATATACAAATATGAATATATCAATTTACATGTATAGTCTCACTTTACTTGCTTCTATTTTAGAACACTTGATGATCTAAACTTGATGATGTTCCACCAATCAGCTATCGGTGCCGATTTTGAGTCTTATTAGAGTATTGCATTGTTAGCTTAGCAACATGCTAGCATCAAATTATTGTAATCGATTGTAACTCAACTATCCTATGCCCTTTATATGAGAAGGGATATAAAGAGTGTTCCAAATCATCACTTATGAGGTTCCATGACAGTTAGGTGCCTTGGAAGGTAGGAAGAAGTAGATAACATGGTAGCTCGAAAGGTTTCAAAATAGAACTAATATCATTAAAATCCAAAACTGAAACACAATCCTGTCCATATAACCTAATAAAAGCACATTACTCAACATAAACTAGAGTAACTCGACAGTGTTCTTCTCCATTACTCAGGAACAGCCACCTCCAGCTAACTGCAACCTGAAGCCCTTTTCTAAAGGCTCAAAAGTTTACTTTGCCATGAAGTAGAAAAGAAGAGGAGGAGGGCGGTGACCTTCCTCCTCAGCCCACTCAAGGACTCTCACCAGGCCAGAGGCGGCGGGTCAGCGAGGTCGAGGTATGAGGGACCTTCAGGACGTGATCTGATCTAGAATCTGAGCACTGAGAAGTTCTAGCATTATAAAGGCACTATTTCACACGGAGATGGAAATGATTAGCAATTTAGCATTTCATCATTTCTCTCCAACCCTCCCAGTTAGCACGCACGTATCAACACGCTTGTGAAAGAGTTTGATCTGGATAACATTGCAATCATTTTTAAGCATCTTATTTGTGTACAAACTTCTGAAAAACAGCTTGAAGTGGAGATTAACATATATAGTTGCTCCAAAAAAGGAAGAAGCCACACTTAAAATGTATTAATTGAAGTACATCAAACCAAGCAATATCTGCAAGCAAATGATGCTAGAACTATTTCTTAGAACTACAGTCACTCTTCACTGGTTGGTATTGTTTGAATTTTAGCGATTTCGATTAATTCAGTCAGTAATAGAATAAGAACAAATAAGTAAATAAAAACTTAAAGTTCAGAAATTGAAATCAAATGTAAAACAACACACTGCATAGTTTTCTTATATACATAAAATATAGATTAATCCTCATTAAAGTTACAAAAGTAATTCAGTCAAGATCAGTGAGTGATTTTCTTTTTCTTTTGTTCTTTGATAATTATTAATGTCACAGACAGCAGCAGGTTTATTAGGCTGCTGTCACTTTAAGAGCCAATGCACAGATCTAATATACTGTTACACACGCGTTTTCTTTCTCAACCGTTTACGTTCACTTAAGACATAACTGACTGTGTTTGCGAGGATATTTTGACATCATTTTGTGTCAAAGCGTAGCGTTAGTTCTGGGAGGTCACGTCAGCCAAGCTCGCATCAGCCGTCTCTCAGCTGAACATTTACACCTGAAAATCTGCACATATTTTGCAAATCTTCATTTGAAACAAATTTATCATTTACAGCCTAATTTTTGTCAAACGTCTTGCTTGAAGTTGAGGTTTGATATTTTCGATCTGCACCAATAATCTGAATAAAACCAGAATAGCGATGTGGCTTAGGGTTTGTCCGATTATCAAATTGTACAGTCTGCAATTTCATTAAATGAATATATGCGCTGTGTGTTTCTTAGTGAAGCACATCACTGTGTTCTTTTACATGATCTGGTGTTTTCTAGTGTCTCGGAGCAGCTCGGTTCACAGTAAATGAGCTTGGGACCGTTTTGAGCGAGTTGCAGAATGTGTAGTCAAAGAAACAACAGCAACAAACATAATTCTAAACATTTTTCTGATGCGAGACTTCAATTTTGAAAGCTATTGACTCTTCTCTCAGAAGCCGTTTAAGTAAAACAGGCCTGAGAAAAATGCTTTGCCTGATTAAGTCTGCTGTCAGATGAGATGTTGTCTGGCTGTATGTTAGTGTCATTACTCTAAAGTTATTTTCATAACTTGTCACAAAATAAAAATAATTTCTGTATTTTTGATGACTATGGTGGCTCACCAACTTAACTTTATTGTATTATGAAAAAGTAGTTTGGGACTGCTATTTCATTGCCTTACCTTATACGGTTTATTCATTAGTGTTAGTGATAATCTTACAATTGTTTTGTGTATGTTAAGTAAAGTGGGAAGGTTCTTGCGTGTGTGTCAACCATTTGAGAAATAAATATCCTTTCTCGCTTAATGGTGATGGGAAAATCTGGGTCCCATGGCAAAACCAGTCGAGAAGCACTGGCTTATAACATGCATTTGGGAACACAACATGCACCAGTCATCTTCTCAAACTTGGCATATTTCTGGTTAGAGTACTCAGTGAGCCAATGTATAGAAAAACAATGTAGGAACTAGATTAAAATATAAACATATAAAACACTATTTAGGCTTCTAGAGTCGTTTTTGTGAGAAAATGTTACTTCCGCATTTGGAAACCGCCAAACCGGAAGTGACGTAACGGGAGGGAGTGCGGTCAAAGTAAACAATAGGAAAGCAATTGATCGCAACGACAGTTCGGACGCTGAGGTAATTGTAGCCCAAATCTTTACTCGTATGACGGACCTCAGCCGTCAGCCATCTAATTATGAGCCTGCCATGCGGCCAAGAGAGCCGGACAGGCCAGGATTAGACAGAACAACGGTCAGAGGAGACTAATTGATTTGTGGTGTGAGGAGAACAGGGCAGGTGTCTTGGTGTGAGACCAGTGTTAGCTTGTAGATATATCCACGTCAGCCGACGATAGCCTATGGATAACACTGTGCTCAGATCACAATGTTGTACAGATTATCATCAAGTAACAGGCAATAGCAAAGCTACTATCATATTACTGTTCTTAAATACTAATTTTCTTATTTTTACAGACAAATTTTAGTAATAATTCTTATTTTGTAATATTTTAACCTAATAATAATAATAATAATAATTTTTACAGTTATTATTATTAGTATTTAATAGTCGTATTGAAATATAATCACAAAAGTTCAGAAGTTCAGTTTGCAGCCCTACAAGCACATCTAACCAAGATTTTTTTCTTGTATTGTTTACTTTAAAAAAAAAAATATCACAACCTAAAATTTTATCAGAAGATCGTAATTAGATTGCTCCTGCCTCCTTCCACTGCTCCTTCCAGAAAGAAACCAGAAGACATCACGCAAACCTCCTTCTCTCGCTCCGAACCTTGACACCTCAGACAGACACACAGAGCTTTCCGATGCTAACACAATCTGGCAAGCATTACATCTTAAGTACAAGAGATTGAGTAAGATTGCAGCAGGGACTTCCTTAAAGTACAGCATGTTTTAAACTTTATTAAACCTTGTAAGAATTTCATTTCACTAATATTCATGTCTACACTTAATACACACCAGATAAGTTAAAGAAATGCATTAAGACTATAGACGACCGCGCTCAGACACCATATTGAAGATGGAGACAAGTCTAAAGTCTAAATAAAATAACATTTGATATTCAGTAATGAAATCAGACCCACTTTAAAACGTACAAGACTTCACTTACAGCAACTAAGAACATGAATGCAACACTTCAAAAAGGATTATATGAAGTTATATTACCTGTATTACACCAAGTCCCAGAGCATCCAGACAGCATGGAAAGAAAGAGAAAACAACAAACGTTAGAATCCAATATAATGTTTTGCACAACTTTCAAGAACAGTTTGAATGTCTCTTATCAAGAACAATTGAGCTTTTTATTTCATAGTGTGATTTCTCCCCCACTTTAGACCGATCTGCACTTCAGCCTTGACTTTTTGAAGCTATGCAGAGGTTATAATAGTTGAATATGCTGTTTTTATTTAGCCATTTACATTTGGATTTGCAGTCAAACATTCCTTACAAGCTTCTACCACCTAACTTTAACTGCTGCGGAGGATGCTATTTTAAAACAGTTATTTTTCTTTCTTTTTTTAAATGAAATAATTTAGATACAAATTTCACACGGCAAGGTGGAAATTTCCCCTTTAGTACAAAGCTTGTTGAAGAAAGGTGCTTTTTATGTTGTATTCTTTCATGGGCTTTTTCCTATTTATTCAACAAATACTACTGAGCATTTGGAAATGATTAGAAATAGAGCTTAAATCAGCCTAAAGTGGTTTGCAGGTCTCAGCAGAATAAAACTGGTACATATCGCAGGTTGAACTCAAACCTGTGTCACCCTGGTGAGCACCATAGCTCAACATGCCAATGTGTTAACAGCTACACATGGCTCCAACTAATTATTTTATTGTGATATTTGATCATTTTGTAGTTGAAAATTAAATCAGCCTACAATGCTTTACAGGTCTTAGCTGGTTTAAGATGGTTTGGCAGGTCTTCCAGTCTGACTATTACCATAAATCCCTCTAAAACCAGCACAACAAAACAGCTAAAAACAGGACAAAGAGAGAAAAAAATGAAATTGTAACATGTTGCAGGCTGGACTCAAACCTGTGTCCCTAAGCGGCATCATGACTCAATGTGCCAATTACCATGTGCTTCAACTGATAGTTGCTTCATTTTGATAAAGATAATAAAAAATAAGTTAAAATCAACCTAAGTTTATTTGCTGGTCTCAAAACAGACCAGCCAAACCAGCAGAAACCAACTTAATGATCAGCAACCTTACTTAGGCTGGTTAACGCATATTTTCCCCCAATGTAATCTTAAATAGCATTTATTTTAAGAAAATACATTATATGTATTTACATATTTTTCTGTCATTGAGCAGTGAAATTAAATGAGTTTATACTACACACCAATGAAGGATGGACAGTGGCAGAATCCAACCATCTCCCTGAGAGCTCAATAATTGCTCTTGTAATAATCTGTGTGTGGGTGTATGCACGCAAAAGAGAGAGACAGATGAGAAGAGGTATTTAATTATGTCCTGGAGTGCTCATGCGTTTAGATAAGCTCTACCTGTCCAATCGAGGTTTTGCACAGGCCTCCATAGCTTTCAGCTCAATTCGTTCCACATAAAGTAGGCTGAAGGACAAGCATCGCTATACCAGTGTGGGAAAGCATATTTAAAACTGGGGACAGCAGAGGTGATCTATACCTGCCAGCTTTATGCCAATAGAATCAGACAAAGGTTAAATTCTGCCACACATAGGTGAGGTCGTGGTTAAATCCAGCCTGGAGAGATTCTGATGTCTATATATGCACTAATGTGTCAATAACTTTTCTCTAGCTGAAGGGCACAGATATGCAAAAAAAAAAATAAAAAAAAAAAAATTATATATATATATATATATATATATATATATATATATATATATATATATATATATATATATATATATATATTATAGGTAAAGGTGTAATTATACAGAATATTATTAATTCTTGCTGATTTTATTTTCAAGAAACTTATTATTATCAATGCTGAAAAAGTGTTTGTGGACACCGTTTTGGGGTAAGAGAAAAAAAACTTATATTCAGCAAGGACAAGATAAAATTATTTAAAGTGACAGTAAATACATCAAGGACATTTTCAAATAAATGCGTATATATATATATATATATATATATATATATATATATATATATATATATATATATATATATAAAACGCAAATATACTGTAAGATGGCGTCTGCAACCTACAAAGTTAGATACAAACTTTACAAATTCAACAAGCCATATAAACAGGCATTCAGAGAAATAGGACAACTGGCTAGAAAATCTGTGTGTAAACAAGGCAGGCAGAGGTGTGGGGAAAAATAGCAGATTTTGGCAAATCTGGCAGTAAGACACAAGTACAGTCGGCACGTAGAGTGGAGAGATTCCACACAGATGAAAATAGGTCACACTCAGCTTATTTGTTTAGCTAAAAACAAAAGAAAGAAAAAAAACAGCATGAGGGAGGGAGGGAGGGAGGGAGGGGGTTATGTCGAGAGAGAAAGAAAAGGGAAAAGAGATGGATTTCATCCTCTCATGGCCATTACTGGATGTAGAGTCAAAGATATTTGTCACATGGAATCAATAAAAACGTATTGGAACAGCAGCACATCATTCACTACCAAGTTTAGATGGTAACCATCATTATGCAAAAATGTCTCTCGAGATTCGCATGCAACACTCACACATTCTTACCGATCAGGCAAAATAAGCTAGTGTAACCAACCCAAACTCGGTAGCAGTAAACAGTACAGTTTCACAGGACAAAGTTTAAAATGTAGACTTAGGGTGCTTTAGGCTAAGGCTTTCTGTGTTTTGGTTCCTTTTCACACCACACTGATTGCTCTGGTCCGAATCAGTTGATGAGTTGATGAAACAAACCAAAATGCAGTCACGGGACAACATCCACATAACACGTTGGCCAGATGTGTCTTGAACGTATTTCCATAACTGCACTTCCATTGGTCAGAATTAACGTGCGGGAAAATTCCAACAGAAAGGAACTCCCAGAAGTAAACAAAGAGGAGAAAATCCGGCAGACAAAGCACGCTTTT
Source organism: Meda fulgida (assembly GCA_030578275.1). Taxonomy (NCBI): domain Eukaryota; kingdom Metazoa; phylum Chordata; class Actinopteri; order Cypriniformes; family Leuciscidae; genus Meda; species Meda fulgida. Next base: position 24,002,765 of record CM060626.1, on the reverse strand, counting down.
TACTATGGAGAGCTGTTTGCCAAACAAAGCGAAGATTTTGCTGTTCTTGTGAGTTTTTGAAAGTTGGGGCCTGATATGGTCATCAGGCTCCACAGTCCACACCTCCTCACAACTCCACGTTTGTCCGCGAGCTGCCATGCTAAAAGTACGGCATCTGGTTTACTCCAAAAATGTGCAGTGCTTTGGCAGTTGGGTCTGTTCGAGGTCAGATCACGTTCTCACCACAAACGAACCGCTCCAGAGTTCGTTTGAAAGTGTACCGGGACCACCGCTTTTGGTGCGCACCAAGTGCGATTGCTGCATTCACACCTGTCCAAATGAACTGCACCAAGTGGGAAAACGAACTCTAGTGCGTTTCAACCAAACTAAACGAGGCAGGTGTGAAAGCACCCTTAAAGGGTTAGTTCACCCAAAAATGAAAATTCTGTCAGTAATTACTAACCCTCATGTTGTACCAAACCCGTAAGACTTTTATTCATCTTCGGAACACAAATGAAGATATTTTTGAATACGAACTTTCTGTCTCTCCATTGACAGTCTATGCAACTACCAATTTGAAGCTTCAAAAAGTTCATAAAGAGATTGTAAAACTAATCCATATGAATCGAGCGATTTAGTCCAAATTTTAAATGAAGAACAGATTGAATTTAGGCTTTTATTAACATATAAGCATTGATCAGCGAAAATAAACAGAAGCTCAACCGAACCTGCTTGACACGCAAGAATGAACGATGTTTATATTTGAATACAAGTCTAAATTCAATCTGTTCATTATATAAAGTGTCTCTTAAGAAAATTTGGATGAAACCACTTAATTCATATTGATTAGTTTTACTATATCTTTTAAAAAAACTTTTTAAAGCATCAAAGTGGTAGTTGTGTAGCTGTCAATGGAGGGACAGAAAGCCTCAATATCTTCAAAATCTTAATTTGTGTTCCGAAGATGAACAAAAGACTTACGGGTTCAGAACGAGATAAGGGTGAGTAATTATTGACAGAATTTACATTTTTGGTCCAACTTTCCCTAAGATGCGTGATCTCTAAAAACCCATCTAAGTGCCAGCGCCTTTCTGAACGCCCTCTTTTATATTCCGACCATGAGTTGGTGGCCTAACATCTCATTGATTCCTTTATTATTGTGCGTTATGACATTTCACATTTTGTCAGTTCAGCTCTTTTTGTCCGTCCCTCTCGGCCATGATTTCAATTGCTGATTGCTCCACCTCAGTCAGAGCTGGTTTGATGAGAGTCCCATAGAGTTATTGCTTCCCTCAGTTAAGCTTATTGCACCGACCGAATCGCTCTCTGAAGCTTTATGTGGCGCAGACGAAAATAATAACAAGGGAGACATCAGGGACGCATGACATCTTGGTGACAGGCTGAGTGGCAGTGCTGTCACACTCTGACACTTCTGTTTTAGCAGTGTCATCACATTTAAGTGAAGGGCCCCTCTCTCTAAACTGAGCCATTCTGGTGCTGATGGGAGAGGCCGATCTCACCTGGACAACAGGTAGAGACATCAGGGACCTGTTATGGAGACTTCTTGGAGGTCAATGCTAGCTTGTCGTTAGCATGGAAACATGATAAAATCTGATCAAAATAATGAAGGAATAGTTTAGCAAAATATGAAGATTTTGTCACTCAAACTCATGTTGTTTCGACTATGTATAATGTAACTTTTCTATGAAACAAAGAAGGCAGAATGATTGAGGTTCAGTTTTCCATAAAAGAAAAGTGAAATTTACAATGCTAAGCCCTAAACATCTTCCCTCTTTATGTCATATGATAGCTTTGTTGGTCATTTGCAATTAAAGAATCAATGGTATTTGGCAGGGATGTACCTAAAGTCGAACAACTGAAGGCACCAAAAAAATAGGTGTGTTTCTGTTGCTAAATGAAAATGCCTGAAAAGTATGTGTATTTGACAAAAAATGCAACTAATCCACTTCATCTGTGATATAGTATGCAATAGGGATGTGGAAATTACTCATTCTATAGAGCCCCTAAATGTGACGGTGATGGGAAAAAAAACGAGATCAGAGGAAAAAAATAATTATGTCAATGCTTTTGGACTCTCTCGCAATTACAGTATCAGTATATAGTTGGGTAAATATATTGTGTATATGATTTGCGGGTATCAGGGAGCCGCTATCAAAATGCGCACTATTAATAGTCACTTTTTACTTTCACTTTCAAATTCGCGATCACGCGCACTCTGTGTGTAGGGAGCGGCAGTACTGACCACACATTTTATAAGATAAGATATTTTTCAATGACGGTCAGGACCTGTTACGCACCAAATCCTCTGCCATCATCCTGTCAGTCATCTTTCCTTACCATCTTCATGTGATAAGTGAAATCGGATGTACTGTAATGTAACCTAACCATGTCCCTTTAAGGTCTCCGTAGAATGTGTTACACATTTTCTGTAGCTTTATGAATTCAGATTTAGGCTTCAGGCACATCCCTAGTACACAAACACAGCGCAAACATCACTACAGGAAGCAGAAAGAGTCCAAATTAACAGATTTAAAGGGTTCGTCCACAAAAAAAGGAAATTCTATAATTATTTATTTACTTCATTTACTAGTCATTGTACTGAAAAAAATTCTTTCCCACTAGATGCCATGGCATAGCCTCACAAGAACAAATACCCTAATTATCACCATTTCCCAACAATGACCAACAAACTCCTACAGACCAGAGTTTGGAGACGTGGTCACTCTCATCTCTTTGGGTAGCCAATCGTTAAACAGTACGAGATGAGGGGCATTCCCGTTCTGCATCGCTTGTTGTAGCCCTGTGTGTTGGGGGAAGATATCATGTCTAATCATCGCCTGATTTCATCATCCGCCACTCTCTGTTACTAATCTATGCAGTTATCCACTGAGCTGAGAATCATGACTCGACATTGCCTTGCTAGTGTTTACTCACGGAGCCTGAACAAATGAAAGGGGGGAAAAACATCTTAATGATTGGGTCTGATAATGAACGTTATTTGTTGGTGCGCCATTTATGGCCCATTAATAGCTTGGCTTGGTCGCTGTTGGCTTTGTGCAATTTTGTGCAATCAGGGGAGAAACTGAATAAACAAGCTTAATGAAATCACAGCACGGAACCAGTCGAAACTTTCGCTGACACAAGAAATTGGTGATTTATAATAGTGATGGCTAAAAACATAAAATGTTCTGTTGATAATGTTTCTAACATGCCACCCAAACAAAGTTTCCCATACAGTCAAATTCCACCTCATATGTAAAAACATAACCAATTATATTTTTTGTGTGAAATGTTTAAATATCAGTCAATGACCTAAAGTATACATTACAGTTTGGATCCTGGTTCATTTCAAATTGGACATAACTGAAAAATGACTCGCAGTTCAGTGCGGGTGTCAGTTGTGAACTCAGCTCTGTATGATTCACTGAGTTGAAACTGCTAACTCAAGAATGAGCTTGAGTCTATTTTGTGAATCTTTTTGGCAGTCATTTGTCCTTGAATCAGACTTTTGCAGTTTTTGTTGCTGTGCAGAATAAAAAAAAACTAGCTCTTAACAAGTTAATTTGATGAAACCACATATGGACAAAGTTTTCTCAACTGTTGCCAACTGCACTTTTTTAAAATCACATTTGCAACCATTTTAATTGCAGTCTGGTGCCCTAGTCCAGGCGTGAGTGGCTCAGTGTTTCATGTAGGTTGTCTACAAACCAAAAGGTTGGTGGTTCAATCCCCAGTTCCACCTGACCAAGTGTTGAGGTGCCCATGAGCAAGACACCTAACCCCAGCGGCTCCCGACGAGCTGGATGGCGCCATGCATGGCTGACACCGCCGTCGGTGAGTGAATGGGTGAATGTGCGGCGATGTGTAAAGCGCTTTAGTGGCCATTGGGTCTGTGAAAGTGCTTTATAAATGCAGTCCATTTACCATTTAGTCCCCAAATAAAGAAACTGTCAATTTGGTCCAATTGGTTGGAGTGGCGAATATTGCATGTGGATTGATTTTAAAGGGTTAGTTCACCCCAAAATGACAACTTTTTGTCATCATTTACTCACCCTCATGTTGTTCCAAATCTGAAAGAGTCTCTTTCTTCTATTGAACACAAAAGAAGGTATTTTAAAGAATGTTGGCAAACAGACAGTTGATGGCACCCATTCTAACGGTTGTGTTTCTGTTCAGCCTTGTTAGTCACATGTCTTTTGTTTTCCTGCCCCTCATCCGTTGCCATGTCTACCATCATTAGCTCATCATCATCACCTGTGTCTTGTCAATCACTTTCATCTGTGTCACCTGGGTTATGTTCATCAGTGTCTGTATTTAGTTCCCTCTGTTCAGTCAGTGTGTGTGTGTGTGTGCGTGTGCGTGTGCGTGTGCGTGTGCGTGTGCGTGTGCGTGTGCGTGCGCGTGCGTGCGTGCGTGCGTGCGTGCGTGCGTGCGTGCGTGCGTGCGTGCGTGCGTGTGTGCGTGCGTGTCCGTGTGTGTGTCCGTGTGTGTGTCCGTGTGTGTGTCCGTGTGTGTCCGTGTGTGTGTCCGTCCTGCCCATCTGTAGCTTTTGAAATATAAATTTTAAGTAAACACTTTGCATTGGAGCCTTCCTCGTCTTCTACCTACACACACCCTGACAGAAGAACGGACCGCCCTAAAATGGACAATAGGGTCCACGTCAGCCCTGCCAAGCCTGAGCTACTTCACGTCAGTCTTGCCGAGCCTGAGCCTGCACTTCACGTCTGAGTCTGTTGACGTCATGCCCGCTGAACCGCCTCTGATCCCATCCAGCCCAGAGACTTTTCACTGATAGTCCCTTCCAGCTCAGAGACTTTTACATCGCTGGTCCTGTCCAGCCCGGAGCCCGTCTCAACACCAGAGCCTGAATTCCCACCCAGCCTCCCTCTCCCACCCAGCCTCCCTCTCCCACCTCCTCCCATCTGCCTCCTCTCTACCTTTCCTCCACCAGTGCCTGTCAGCTCCTCCTACCTTCGGAGAGGTGGAGTCACCATGGGTCTGCCGGCCTACAGCTAAAACCTGGTCAGTAGATTCCCGGTCTCTGCCTCCAACCTCCTCGAACACGACTTCGCCTCAGCCCATCTGTCCATCAGCTCCACCTTGGCTCCAACCTCCCTCTGCTCCACATAGTCCATCAGCTCACAAGTTCCGCCAGGCTCCCTTGTCCCCCCGGATTCACCTTGGTCCCTCGTCAACCTTCCCTCACCTCTGGACTGCGCTCCTCTGGCTTCGCCTCGTCCTTTCGTCCCCCCGTTTCCATTGGATTCCTCACTACCTTCAGTTCCTCCTTAGTCCTCACTCCCTCTGTCTCCACCGTGCCCTTCTGTATCCCCGCCTACGGCTCAGTCACCAGAGCCAACGGCGTAGCCATGTCCTGCTGGATCCTCTGCGTCGTCGCGACTCGTTGGCTTTCCGGCTCCACCCTGGTCTCTCCCACCTGCTTCGCCCCCGTCAGTTGTCCCCTTGGAGTCGTCATCCATTGACACCCATTGACTTCCATAGTTTTTTTTTTTTTTTTTTTTTTTTCTACTATGGAAGTCAAAGGGTGCCGTCAACTGTCTGGTTACCAACATTTTTTTTTTTCAAATATCTTCATTTGAAGATATCTTCACTTGAATTCAACAACTTTTTTTCATTTTTGGGTGAACTATCCACTTAAATCCAGCTTGAGTCAATTTGCGACTCTATCCCTTTCTTCTGATTCTTCTTACTATAATTTCCTCTTATCTGTTCCATTAATAAGAGGCAAAAAGTCCCTTTAAAAAAAAACATTTGGTCTGAAAGTAGAATTTCAGCTGTATCGGTTGGTCCCAGTGCTAAACCAGCAGAAGGAAATGGACCTTGTCAAAATTGTTTATTATTTAATGTGAAGAGAGAAATAAAAGGTACGTAACATGAATTCTCATGGAATTCAGCAAGAGGATTTTCCATTTAGTTTTGCCTGTAGCGTTGTATGTGTAGCACACAGCATTTTTCACCTTGTGTATGCATAGCAAACTCTATTATTCATAGTGTCATGTCCTCGGTCATTCTGTGTCTCGGAAAAGCCTGTGGGGCAGGCAGCTTTCACCCATTAGAGCTCCGAGAGGTGCCTATCTCACAAGGGGCAGCGTTTTACTGTCAAAACCTGAATTCATCTCCGCCAAGACTAATTCTCTCATGTCCAGCTAAGTGGCTAGGCTCATTTAGCCTTATGTAGAGCAAATCAGAAAAGCTTGTGATAAAGTCGACCCTTGTCGACACAGAGGATTAATCTTAGACATTCCATCGCTGTTAAGGTAGGGTTTTTTTTTAACTGCTGCTTAAACTTTCACAATTTGTCCATCTTGCTGTCCTATTTTACTGATTGAAATACTTTAGGGTGACAAAGTAGTGTGTTTCTGAAAGTAGGATAGAGCAACTTCAGGACATGCTAATATGCTAGGTTATCACAATGAAACAAAAGCATCAACACAAGTATGATACAGAAAACCTTTCATAAATTAATAATTTGTCAGTATATAACCAAGCCCCACTGGTGTATGAGAATGCATAAATGTATAGATACAGAGGAAGAACACAACATACAGATGAAACGGCCTGGGGTTTGTTTAGTCCATGTGGGAGGAACAACATTTCCAAGTTTTGAGGAAAATCTTGAAAACAGCAAAAGTACAAGTATAGAGAGAGGGCAGCTGAGGTCTGAGAGTTACATTAAACAACACCCTTACCCTCGTGTTTTTTCAACCGTAAGCAAGTTCTCTTGCTGATGTAGACAATCTCAATTACACAGTCTAGACCTAAGTGCAGACCGTTCCTGTACTGAGAGATGTTATGCTACTAAATGGTAAATAAGACCTCATTTGCATGGGCAGGAGTGAGAAAGAGTTTATCATATATGGCCAGCCCACTCTGAAGCTTTCTAATTTTGGCAGATGTGGGCAGCATCCCATCCTGTGCCAGCTTTACCTGATTACCTTTTTAGTCGCCCACAAAGTTATGTAATACAAATAAATGACCCACTTTGGTAAACCTGTCTATGTAATGGGTAATGTAATGGGGCTTATGAACATACTTTTCCTGTTTTGTGTTTTATTGGAAAACAAGGGTAAAGTGGGCTGCAGATTGAAAGTCAAAAATGAGTAATACAACTGCCCTGATATCATAATGAAAGGAATGGCAAGATTAGTAAAATAGTAGTTCAGGTTGTAAATTGTTATATTACGACTTCCCAAAAATGTAATGATATTAAAAATAACTTTTACCTTGACATTTTTTTGTTCAAAAGATTTTTTGATATGATGTTATGTGATGATATTATATGCTCAAGTTTTCAATCTGTATTGAAAATGTTATTACATGAAGGTTAGACTGCATGAGTCATTAATTTGAAAAGTTCTTTAAAAATGTCATCAAAGTTTTTCAAACCCATATGAATCAACATGAATAGATAGAGTACATTTCTAAGAAGTTGCATATGTGTTCTTCACTAGATTTTTAAATTATTTTTCCTATCCTTTATTGTGCACGCACTCATACGAGTCCCATCATTACCTTCTATATGTACATCATGCACATAGTACTGCATGTAAGCTGGTGTTTTGGACCTAAGGGCTCATGCCGGTATCTGTGGGTGGAGGTTTATGAGGGATTACATTTTGTTCATGCATAAAATCCCGCCTCTACAATCCTCCTGCTGATAGCATAATATATTCTCTCAGGATCATCAGGCATAAAAACACACACTAAGACACACAGTCAGGGTGGACCAGGACCACTGGGGTTTTAAATCAACGGAATGCTATTCCTAATTACTGTTCCTCTATGCTCTTCAATACACTTCCATGCATCAGAAAGCTCCTCCATCCAGTGATCGCACATTTGTAAGGGCCAGAGAGAGAGAGAGAGAGAGAGAGAGAGTGGCTGCCCCAACACAAATCTCTTTACACAACCAATCACCTAAGGTACACGAGGGAGAGGTAGGCAAGCCCAAGTCCCATCTTCAATAATTAGAGAAAATGTGCTTGGGTTAGAACATTTATACAGGATTCCCTGCCGCTGCCAAGTCCCGTTTAAACCAGAGCGACTCTTTGACCCTAGTTACATAACAAAGTCTGGGGGTTGATGCATAACTGCTCGCTATTCACCGTCAGGTTAAGAGTGTGCCGAGATGCGATAAGGCAAGAAATTAATTCATTAATTGAGTTGATATTTTTACTAGCTGATTGAATAAGTGCTGAGAAAGACAGGAAGCCTCGGCTCATTTCCCACCAAAATGTCCTGGAGAGAGGCAGGAAGTGCAGTCCACCCACATATAAATCATTGGCAAAAGACCATTTAGAACGCTCTGAACAATTCTACAATGTTTTAGAATGTTCCAGAGGACAATCTTTCTTTCTTTTCCTCTGAATTTCAAAGGTGGTAAGTATAACATAATGGTAGCCATGTAGAGCAAATTACCTTGTGCAAGTGTGAGTGTTAGCGTCTTTTTCAGACTATTCCACCACATAAAAAACACCCCATCCTGGCCGCCATCATTAAAAATGAACCAGCCAAAGACATCTGTGTCTTAAAAGGCAATTAACCGCTGGTGAGCACTGCATGCTGAGCCGAGGCAAGAAACAGCCCAGTTTTAATTCACTGTGCATAGAAATCAATAGCCACTTAGCGTATGTGCCTCACAGTCTACCTGTGAGTTCTAATGTCATGCGCAAGTGTGCAGATTTCTATGGACATCCTTTGTGTATAGCAATGTAGTGCTATGTTAATGTGTTAAAAGCAATCACTGACCACATTGACTCCAATGTCATCTAAGTTCATTTAATGACATTAAACTTTGATAAAGTGCCCTAACAAGTGAAACTGCCATACAAAGGCAACACACAGAAACTTTATGTTTCATCAAAACTGTCATAAAAAAATTGCGTCTCTTAGAAAATGATCTGTCCCGTGACAGATGGGTTTGAATCATCCATTTATTTTCAAAACCGCTTGTCCTATGTGGGTCGCAGGGATTCTGGAGCCTATCCCAGTGTCTTGAGCCATAGGCAGAAAACACCCTTAATCAAAACTGATATCAATCATTCATTCAATACTCAACTAAAAAGTAATTTTACCTTCATCCTGAAAAAAAGGATAATGAAAAAAATACTTTAAAAAAAAGTCAACAAGCAATAAGAATTATTGGTTTGGGTTGCTATATCTTACCAAGTACCAACTCTGACAAACCAAAGTCTGCAACCCAAAGTAAAGTTTGACTTCGAACTGGATATTGAACATGGCTGAAGATAGTGGAGATAGTATCTATCTGTGGCAGTTATATATAGTCTTGGGGAAACAGATCTAGAATTTGTCATTTTATTAATAAGGGGACAACAGCAACCTTACTTCAGGCGATAGATTCTGGCATTAAGGCATTTGTGCTAATTGAAAGGTCAACCTCGTAATTATCTACTCATAAGCAAAGGCAAATACTCTCCAGTTTCCGAGTCGTGAGCAGCAAGCATTGTGTCCTGACGGCTAAGTTAGATTCAGTCTATCATTATTGTATGCAGAACTGAGCTCTGCTAGACATTTCATTTAAGCAGCCACTAACCTAATTAAAGCTTGTTACTGCACATCTTTGCAATCTAATAACTAATTAGCCAGAGTCCAGCTCAGCAGCAATAAGCAACAAGCCTGGGGCCTCTTTCTTTCTTCGTCTCCCGCCTCTCAATCTTGTACGTGCCCTGTTCAATCATCCTTTGTCATTTTTTCTTGTTAACTTGCTGTCTCTTTTTCACCAACCAATGGTAGGAGTCCTCGAGAAGGCTGTTGAAACCTCCGGGGATCTTTGTTGGTCTTTCATGTTTGGAAGCATGGTCTCAGGAGGGAGCAGGCAGATAGAACATAGGACACTCAGCAGGGATGAGGGGCAGCTGTCAGCCCTTTGATCCCGCCTCAGCAGAAAGGCCAAACACTTGTTCTGGAAAAATCAAGGGAGGACAGCAGGGATTGAGAGGCAGTGAAATGGGGTGACAAGACAATAAGGGAAAATGTACAAAAGAGAAACCGATTGAAACCAAAGACAAGCTTTGGGAATTATCTAGGCCCTTAGGAATCCAGACATAGAACAGGTTATGGAAAACAAGGAGTCAATGGCTTCTGGGTGATCCACATTGGTCGTGACCTTAAGTCTTGATCCGGTGTCGAATGGATGCTTTGGAAACTCAAGGGATAATAGAGTCAAGGATATCAGTGAGGTAAGAGAGAGATCTGAGCAATATATTGCCACTAGGTGGTCCATTTAAGTCCTCATTTGTCACTTTAAATGGCTCCTCAAAGTAACAAACTCAAACTCAATGTTAGACATGAGTGGGCGTGTCAAACTGGAGGGCCATGGTCCTGCAGTATTTAGTTTAAACCCTGTTCCAACACACTTACCTGTAGATTTCAAGTAATCCTAAAGGCCTTGATTAGCTGGTTCGTGTTAATTAAGGTTAAAGCTAAACTCTGCAGGACTATGGCCCTTCAGGACCTGAGACATCCCTGGTCTACACCATCTGGACATGTCTCATTCACTCTTGATCTCTCCATCTAACCTCTCATTTAGATACAGATGCAAACAAGGACATTCCAAAGTAATCTCTTCTTTACTAAAGGAGGCACTTTACTTGCACAAGAAGTCAGAGGAAAAAGCTGACAGTAGGACGTAGCAAGGACACCAAGAAGGAAGAAAAATTGATTTTTCGTCTTCACGTCTTCTTTACCGGCTACACTCTCCTGTCATCTCTCTCTCTCTTTCTTTTTTTCCTTCTTTTAACAGTAAGTATCTGTACATTTTGACATCTAGAAGTGTTTTTAAAAGAGAATAAGACATTGAAGCTGAAGACGGTGAACAAAAGGAAGAAAATAAGATACAGTCAAAAGAATCAAGGACGCACAAACAGGGTCGAGAGAGCAATTAGCCAATCAAGCGTGCCACCATGATCTCTTCAAAAGGCCTGCAGTGGCCAATCATAAACCAGTATTTTCTCCATGCCCAGCCAGCGTTCATCAGGCACTCGATAAAGCGGTTTCCCCAAGAGCATCCACTGTTAACAGGATGGGTTTTCAGCATGAGCAGCCCTCCATGAAATGCACATTACCCATAAGCCCATTGTATCATGCACTGTTCTTAACAACCGGAGACTGAGTTAAAAGAGGAATTCTCAAAGATATGCCTCAACAAGGCAAAAAGCTATGTAGAATCTGGTGCCAGCAGGAAATGTGAAGTTTTTATGCAGGATTTGGCACTGCATTACTAAGAAGTGAAGAGTTTCATTTTTTGAAGAGTGTTGCGTACCCAAACAAAATTCCCTTTCTATGATGCTAGTTTGCCGGGGCGTTGCTATACAGTTGCTAAGGTATTCTGAATATTTCTTTGTGTAGTTGCTAAGGTATTTTTTAGAATGCACTTGGAATCCACCCTGAAGTCAATATTATATTTTGGTTCATAAACTTGACTCAGGTTCCACCTTCAATGAAAGTGTATAGGATCCTCCAGCAAGCACAACGTATATGTGCAGCCCATTAGAAAATGCTTTGAGTTATCAGATGCTGCAATCTGTGTGGAAGGCCTAAACATATAGAGACACTTTGTTGAAGTGAATCTTTTTCCTTCTAATTAGAACTTCTACACATACCATGAACTTCTTACATAACTGACCCTCTCCTTATCACAAGCATGCAGCCAATTCCCATTATGCAACAGCCTCTCAAAACACTCTCACTCACTCTACTCTCCAGAAGACCGGTTGTGCTGTTTCAACCTCCCTGCTTTGCCATCATCAGCGAAATCCTTCAAGAGATGTTAAAGCATAAAACAGGCTTCTCTCAAGCTCGGGAGTCTTACAGATACACACATACACCCTGATGACCAGTAGCTTCAAAGAATATTTCCCATAAGGCTTTGCAGTAAAACAAAACTGCACCCCGATGCCGAACAAATTTATAAATGCATCACACATCAAAACATAAAATTTCTATCAGAGTGTATAGATTCAAAGACTCCAACATGTGTTTTTACATTAAAAAATAACACAATCCCTCAGATAGGTAAAAATCATATTTGTAGCATTAACTAACGATATTACAGGTCTTACGTTTACATTGTTTTATGGGATTTGTCAGTTCTACAGTGGAAAAAAGGTTTTATCTGACGTCACATGCATTGCACTATTACTGCAAATGTAAGATAAATGTAACAAAAAATGTTAGCCCTAAATTCAAACTATTTTATATATTTCTCTTTCACATACAAGAGTCAAATTGTCTTGATATTAAATAAAAACGCAATTGCAGGTTGTTCTTCACCTTGCTATTTTTTATTTGCATCAGTGGCTGGCTGATTACGCAACAGAATAAGCAGCAGAGTTATTGTGGCCGTCTGAGTTGGAAAGGCGGCGATGTCGGCAGTTGCTATCTCTCCCGCTCACCTGGTTAACTTATCTTCCCCAGTACACGGCACTAGACACTTTCAGGG
>CM060626.1:23957784-23985284 GCA_030578275.1 Meda fulgida | reverse complement strand
TGTTCAGTAAAAAAATCAATGGTACAGAGGAACACATACCAAAAGAGGCAGGTGCAACTTTCCAGTGAAAAGCAATGAGTGGTAAATGAAATGTCACAGAAGCAGACATAGCACCTGTGGAGAAGACTAAGGTCGCAAATGCTTCGAGCTCTATTTCACACATCATCATGGTCAGAAACATGAGAATGCAATTCAGAATTCGAAGCAACAAGGCTGTTGTCAGTGTGTCTATGGACATTAGTTTAAACTGTTTTCTATGGTCAGTTTGTTATTTCAGTCAAAGACTGTCATGACGGTGCAACCATCTGAAGAGATGACTTTGAGTGACATGACACCTATTTATCGTTACGATGAATTAAAATGGACAATTATTATTTTTCATGGAACATTGTAGTATTTATTATAAATGATTTATCAGTGCACATCATTTTTATTTTATTTTATTTCATTTGCGTTGCAGCTACATTTCTGATTACGTGTTTCTCGTCCCAAGAGCGGGACAACCTGTCACTCATGTGAAATCACAGCAATAGCAAACCACAACCATCCGATTAAATCCAAAATCAGGTCCTGCCACATATATTTTCTTGTTCGAGAAGCCGTTTCACTTGAATATACGTCACAATAGGGAAGATAATAAACTTCTGTTTCATGCCAACTGACTTTAAATCCTATTTATTGAGAAATATGCAATTCATACACAGAATGAGTTTTACGGAAGGTTATTTTAGGTTGTAAATATGTGTCTTGTGGTGCAATGAGATTATTTGAAAGAAAACATTAAGAAGTTTGGCATGATCTTTTAATATTTCTTAGAAACACTTCTCCATTAAACCGAAGTCATGTGGTGCGACCAAAAAATAAATAAATCATGATATATGTAGAAAAAAAAGTTTAACCTTGAAAAATATATTAACTTTTTTTTCAGAACCATAAGTAAGCAAAATGAACACAAGGAGCACATTTCTAAGAACTTGACACATGATTTCAATTAGATTTTTCTTTTCTTTATACAGTACACTCTAATTTGCCTTTGAATCATTTGCATACAACTAATTTATGGTTTAGATTTATAACACTTATATTAGTGCAGTGCTCGGAAGGCAGTGTCACTAAAATAGTTTACAGTGTGGCACTGGCAAGCATGTGCTTTTATTATTGTAGGTTTATGCATGTCTTAAACCATTCTGGTAAATGCATTCATGATCAATAAAATCCATATGGAAATCCTTGTAAAACAGAAACATTCCCATAATGCCTTGGCAAAATTACAAAAGTTAATTTGTGCTGAATAGACATCTTAATTAACTGTGCTGGCTTTGCTTTAGTAGACAAAGGAGGACACTCTACCTGGCCTCTCTCAGCTAGCCTCTTGTCTAAGCGTTTGCCTGTGTATTTCACTGAGATATGGCCCGGCTATTTGCATGTGCTTGCAGATTTGATAAAAATTGCTTGGACCTTAAACAAGGATGAAAATATATCCAGCAAAATAATTGAACGTGCATATTTGGTGCCCTGGTCTTATGGCCTATACGACTTGTTACTTTGCAGGGACATAAGCGAATCCTGCTGAAAGTCAGAGAACAGATAGATAGAATATCCAATAATATTTAAGCTCTGCATCAAAGCTAAACACGGAGAATGGGAAAGAAATAAAAGCAAAGAGAAAATAGACAGTGACGACCACTCAATATAAACACGTACTGAATCTATCCATCATCTATTTAAATATTTATACCCTGACAAAATAATTATCCTGACCTCTCGAGAGACAGCACAGCTGAAAAGGATGATAAATCTGATTTTTCTGACTTCAAAAATACTGAGGGCTTCGTTGCATGCTTGTTTTGTTCAAAGGAATTGCAGACCTGGAAAAGGAGATGGAGAAAGTGAGCAAGTGTGAAAGAGGATGTAGGGTGCAAGGGTGTGTGTGAATGTCCAGGGAGAATCGTTCAAATTGTGAAGTGGAAATCCAGATGAGTTTAACTGTCTACTCCTCCATTTCCTCTTACTATTTAGGGCAATAACGTTCCGCCAGGCTACCCCGGGGCCCATGAATATTGCATCAGCCCATGGTTTACTGCAACTCCTCAAACATCTCTATTTCACCAGACGTCCAATGGGCTCACCAATAGAGACGAAAGTGTCAACCGTCCTGACCCCCGTGGGAATGTGTTATAAGAACCAATGAGAGGAGTGGACACTTTCTCTTAGGATGATGTTTAACCCTGAGGCATTATCCTTTACGCATCAGAGATATTAAACAAGACTGTTGGGGCTTCTGAACAGGGAAATGGTTGACCTTTTGTGATACTTCAACTATGTGTTACCTAAAGTGTAATGAAGTAATGTGGTTGTTTAGGACAACGAGAAGGTTTGTGTGTGTGGCATTTGTAGTTGGTTTGATCATCAGGGGAACTATCTATCAGGGGTCAGCAACTGTTACTGGACAGTGATGGATTTCCACCAGCTCAGAGTCAAGAGTACTAGAGAGGTTGGACAAAACATCACCATCACAGCCATCCATCAAGAAATTGGTAGCAAAGAGCCAAAATGAGCTATACATCAAAGTCAGCTGCAGAAGAGCCTATCCAGCACTATTGCTCCTCCCTCCGGGAACCCGGTTTTATTAGGGCAACCACAGAGCAAAAATGGCCCCAGGACAAAGACTTGAGGCACGCCAAACTTTTCTGATCTTTCTGTATCCCACTCTGACCTTTAGTTTAATCCTAAACAACACACAACATTGTACTGCCTTCACATGGAGCTGAGAGTCATCCGTATTTAGATTGGCATTAGCAATACACAAATAAATGCACTGTGCATGATAATTAGACCACACAATTGGTCTCTCATTAATGAAGGCTATGCTAAGCCTTGTTCTTCCCTAAAAAAAAAGCCCATTGCAAATGTGCTTTAGTGGGTTAGTAGCTTACAGTAAGACTGAGCTGGCCTACACAATGTGTAGTGAGGCATGAGTAAGAGAACATTTAGCTAATAGTACAACAGCTTAACTTATCTGACCATATAAGCGGAAAACCTCCAAGTAAATTCATGACTGGCTGATTAAAAATGAGTGAATATATTCTTATTATCTAAAGATTATGATCTTAATATCGTGCTAATTCAGGGTTTATGCATTACAAAAATTTGCCACAACATACCTTTCTATCAAAAGGTTTTTACTACTGCAGTTTTACAGTAATTCATCATTATACAAATACATTAATACGATATGCTTTATGCCAGTTATTGCTACTACAGTGGATTATAACAGTTTGTCTTGAAAATTCTCACATTGTTTGATTTTTTTTTCTGTATGACAGTAGCAAGTACAGTACTAAAAATGGTTACCATGGTGATTTCCCACATTAATAATTGTGGGTGTAAAACAACACAGGTGTTTTCTCACAATATTAAAGCTTGTTTAATTTGATCATCAGGAGCAGAGGAGGAATTGTGAGCTGTAACTCTCGTCTAGCCTACCACAATGTGCTGTACAAATTAAATCTCCTTGGGACTGATACAGACTTAACCACACACAAATGTATAATTGGGCTCAGGCATTTGCATTTGAATTGTGCCATGTTTGGAAATGAGGAAAGGAATGAAACTGCAGAGAGAGAGAGAGAGAGAGAGAGAGAGAGAGAGAGAGAGAGAGAGAGAGAGAGAGAGATAGAGAGAGAGAGAGAGAGAGAGAGAGAGAGATAGAGAGAGAGATAGAGAGAGAGAGAGAGACATATACAGATAGAGAGAGAGAGAGAGAGAGAGAGAGAGAGAGAGAGAGAGAGAGAGAGAGAGAGAGAGAAAGAAAGAAAGAGTTGTGTGCTCTTATTAAAATGGAGGAATAGTGGAAGAAAGGCGGGGATGTTGGAGGAGCAAGCAGAGGTTTAATTGGCTGATGACCTGTCCTACAGTGGAATCCTCAACTAGAGGGAACTATCTGATCCATCTCTTCCTGTCACTCTCACAATGTTCTTATATCGCTAAACAGGTTATATAACTTTTTCTTATAGTGTTGATAGACCTGTAAGGACTGGGCGAGGGGTGAATCTGAATAACTAAATACATCCTAGCTAAAATCCCAAAGCCTTCAGGCCCAAAAAGCCTGGATGTAAATTAACATACACACACACACACACACACACACAACCACACGCATCCCCCACAAGGGAAGCCCGCTCCGGATGGAGCGTGGTGTCCAGTTATGAGAAATTTTTATGACTGACTGGAATGTCCCACAGAAGGGGGTTCTAAAAGAGAAAGAAACTTCTCTTTTTAAAAGACATTTATCCAGATATATTCAATGTGTTTTTATGTGCGTCCATTTGCCCATGTCACATTGGAATGACTATGATTTTATCGTAGCTTAAAGTGAATTATAAATACCTTCATTATGCATTTTAAAAATAACTGTCTATTCCCATAACTTGTACACATAGTTCTGGACACCTCCAGAATGCTTCCGGTGTGATCAATCACAATACGTACAGTAATATCCAGTTAAATATAGTTTACTATGTTTTCCATCTTTGGAGTGAAAAGAGACCAAAACTAACATCACTGGTGTTCTTAGATAACAGCGTTTACGACCTAAAGGAATGTTCACAGAACTGTGACTCTCTCTGAATTCTAACCAAGGAGGAGAAATGAATCCTGTATTCATATATATATATATATATATATATATATATATATATATATATATATATATATATATATATATATATATATATATATATATACACTCTATTATATATCCACTTGAGAATTGTATGAACAATGTATCTAAGTTCCCTATTTCATGAGTTGCCTTTTTGTGGTTTGGTCTATGTTTCTCGACAACTCTAATGGAATAATGTTTCAAACTTTGCCAACTAATGTTTAACCAAATCCATTTGTGGCAAGTTTGGTCTCGATAAACTCCAATCTTCGTTCCCCATTTGTTAATTGACATTACATTTTGCTAAACTTTGTGACACATTAGTATTATAAGAAGTGTGAAGATTCTTCTCTTAAACACCCAATGGAACTAGAGATTTGAATGCCTGGTTATACCACAAAGGATCATAAAATCTCCCTCCAAAGGGACAGCTCCTGATTGGACCCTCTTCCAAAAGAAGGCGGAAACGTCAGGTCTTCAAAAATACTGGACACCAGTTTATCGCGCTCTTTCTCTTTTTGCTCTTTTTGCTCTCTCTTGCTGCTCTTGCCCTCTGCTCTCTGGAGCTCTTGCCCTCTCTCTCCCCCGCTCTCGCCCTCGGAAAAGGCCTCAGCAGGAGAACAATGTAGTAGCCATGTAGATGCATAGAGACAAATGACCCAAATCAAGATCAGGGTTAAAACAGATTTATTCAAGCCATCTAACTCGTCTCACCTTTATTTTCCTTTGACTTCTTTTCCGTTAAAAGTCTCGGTTCTAAGTTAAGTTTTGCTGCAAAGTTTCGTTTAAACGTTTCGACTGCAACGCGCTCATAACTTCAAAGACTTTCATCCAGCTGCCAACACACCACGTGATTGGCTGCCCAAGATCTAGCAGGCACGAGGAGACCACCAGCCAAGCAACGGACCCGGGAAACCTTACACCGACAAAAGGGGATCCCCAAAGCGACGCAAGGACAAGCAAGTAGCCTCCAGACTCTTAACTGAACTGGTGCATTGATATAAAATTGAATTACCCCCCTAAAAACGATAGAAGGGTAAAATTAATTATTGATGGTTCGTTCAGGTTGTGTCTTATAAGTGCATAGAATCTTGGGATTTCACCTCACTCTTAAACTTATTCTTCCTTACTCTTTTTCTTTCTGCAACTTGTATGAATGCGTGTGTTTGTGTTAGATATTAGTTTTATGTGTTAGTCTTATAATCAATCAAGTATTGTTTGTATTTGAAAAGAGAAGCATTACTTGTGTTATGTGCTTACGAATTTATTGTCTTGAACTACGACCTAAGCTACTTATGCTTTTACCCTTGAATTATTTCTTAATTTAGCTGTTAGCTGGGAATTAGTCTTTCTTGGCCAGGAAGATATTATATTTCCTAGAGTTAATAATTGCTTATGCTTTCCGTTCATTGGATGAACTGATAAAATGATCATACTATTGATTCTGCTACAGTAAATTCTGAAAATAATTACATTATTAATTATTGATCATGATCCGTTAAGATAAATAATTAGTCATATTTATACGTGCGTACAAACGCTACAGACCCAAGGGCTTTTCACAATTAATGGTTTTCCTTCTTTAGTGGGACAAAAAATATATAGAAATTTTGAAGAATGTTCATGCTGCTCTTTTCCATGTAATTACATTTCCATGCAAATGAATGGAGACTCAAGCTTTTCAGATTGAAAAAGAATGTAATGTCACAGGTGTGCTTTTTAAAGGAACCCTTTGAGTAAAATGCACACGGATGGCACAGTTTCCCTGGCACCAGTGACAGGAAGTATCCCAGAATGCCGAGTGGGGCAGCTGTTAAAAGTGTCATCGGAGAGTGCGTCCCGTGGTTGGTCACCTGTCCTGTCACATTCACTCATTCTTTCCATTAATCAAAGCAAACACACCCTGCTGTCTGTGCAATTCCTGTCACTTAGCCCAGGATAATGGTGTCATGAATAACCCACGATTGTTTCCCTCCTGTTTTTCTCCTCCTTCACTCTCACAATCTTTATTCACACTCTCATACTACTTCTCTCTGGCTCTCCACAGACATTGACAAACTTCCTGTCACCTTTTCCTTTCAGAGGGAAAGAGGGAGGTAATGATATATAAAGATAGAGTGGGTTTAAGAAGAGGCAAGAGAAAAAGATAGCAAGAAAGACAAGTAAAGTGACAATGCCTGTCAGGAGTCGCTACCTCTAGGTCTTCACAATTAGAGGGTAAAAAGGAGGTCACTACAAAGATGCAACAATTGAATTCTGGATGTTTGTTGGATCACATGACTTTGTTGGTTGGACCACAAGGACTTTCTAAAAATTAGTAACTACTAATGATGTCCGGTTCTTGAATGAATCACTCTTTTGAGCTGGTTCTCAGGAAGTAACCGATCGAGTAGGTTCACTAATCATACTGAATCAAACTTTAGCTCAGGTTTAATGACGCAAGACGAACAGTCACTTTTCTTTCTACATTCTTTAGACGTGTAGAGCATTTGTGCTTCAACACCATGTGTGCTGTAGATGCGAAACTTTTAGAAAACTTATTCAAGATGTAGGCTACTTCATATTGGTCAGTCGTGTCCAACATGATGGATCAGCGAATGAAACTGTGACCACAAACAAAATTAACTTAAGTGCATGAAAGCCAATAATCAGCAATATGCGTTCACACAAATAACTTTATTAGAATGTTTCATTGATATATCGTAACAATGAGTTGTAAAAAAAAATGCTCAGTGACACCATTGCAGGATGACACAAGAAACCGATTAATCTTTTTGGTGTTGTTGTTTTAACCTGGTTCATTGAAACAAAATGTCCAAAAGAATCGGTTTGCGGAAATGGTTAATTAAAGTATTATTGTATCTTACTGTATAGTGCTGGACTTGGTCGTCAGGTTTTTCCTCTAAATGTATCCATTTTTAAATTTTTGTTAGATCTTTATCGTGGGATCATTTGTAGAGGGGTGGATGCCATTTAATTTACGATTCCATGTTTTATCCAGTGTTTAAATAAACTTTTCCCTTACTCCCTGTCTAAGTCTTTGATTTCTCTTTTACTTTTGAAGATAGGTAAGTTATTTTCAAATACCCTAAGGAAGAATGTCTTTTCTTTATTGTTTTGGCCATTTCCCCTCCTGAAGCCTTATTTCATTATATCCCACTAATTATTTAAATAAAATGTGTTATATTTTTTTACTAATCTGGTGTTGCTGTGCTTTGTGCCTGTCTTGCCGAATTGTTTTAATTCAGCCACAATGGAGGGTTTTCGCGTATGAACGGCCTGTAATCATCATGTAAAAACTGCATTTTGTATTTACTCTGGGTTTTTTTGTGTAAAATTAAAATGTGTTTGATGATCTGAATCATTTAAGTGTGACAAATATGCAAACAAAAAAAATCATGAAGGAGGCAAATACTTTTTTACAGGACTGTATATACTTTACAGTAAGACAAAAGCAAAATAAAGGACAAACTATCCACTTAGTGAAAACATAGATTTAATCAGCACAAGGACATGGGGACACAAGACACTCTGGGAATCCAGGCAAAGGAAGACCCTGCGTTAATAAAACAAGCTCCCCTTTATAAAAAAAAAAAAAAAAAAATCTTCACCCCTTGCTCACTCGTTCTTCGTCTCAACACCTGAGGGACACTGTCCCTTTGCACCTTCCACACATCTCCAGCTCATTGAAGTCAGAGAGAGTCACTTTAATAGATTTCCAAAACACGTTTCAGATGACAAAGCCCCAGCTGCGGTGAAAGCACAGGTACACAATACACAACCCAGCGATTGATGGAGCCCCATTCAGCGATTTGACAAACTGATTATCTCCCTGGAGCTTAAGCGTAGATCGGTTAAACCGATTTTAAAAAGGAGGAAAGAAAGGATGAGTAAGAGAAATGAAAGCGAGAGAGAAACTTTCCATTGCCTTTAGATCTTGAATCATGTTTAATTTTAGATGAAGAGAACCTTCCTTTATGGATTAAACATAGTGAGAGCGCTGATTACATAAATCATGTAAATGCACAGAGAGAGTGCCACATGAATATAAAGTCATGGTGGGGGCTCAATGTGGAAACATCCTTCTGTCCAAATTTGCTATTTGGATGATCAAAAATGCTGTAAATCCAACACCACTTCCTAAAAATGGCCCAGAGTGAACCATTTTACTCATTCAAATGTTCTATATGACCAGTGGGACCACAGGTGTGTTATTTACGGAGGGACTATCCATCAAGTGGGTGGGCTCGAGGAGTCTGGAGTCAATTTTACTGAGCTGGTCCGGTGCTCAATGTCACTGCCTGCCTGGCAGATGCAGAGAATGGATCTCAGTGGAGGCCAGGGCAGCTTTTTAGGCCCAACTGGGTCTGAAATGGACTCAGGACACACTCTCATCTGGATTAAAAGGTTAAACAGCATACCTTGCCCAGAACAGCTTTTTACCACTTTATCAAAGTTGGTTCTGAGGAAGATATGTTCTTCAATGCTGACACAAGATGTTGGTTCTTGGGTCAATGACAAACAAGTGTCCACAATAAACGAAAAGGAAAGATCATTTAAAAATCTATTTAAAAAAAAAAAGTTATGTTCTTAGAACTACAATTTTTGTATTTATGATGGTTACATCTTAATTTGACTTAAAATCACATATGGTGTAACCATTAAGTAGCAGTTCCTCCTGTGAAATAGTACAATTTCACAGGAGGAAAAAAAGTCCACTGCCATTAGTGTAGAGATGCACAAAGCACTGCTCACACTGAAGTACATTTTGCAAGTTACTGCAAAATTCCAGATCACAAAGATTTCTATTGAAATTACTGGCTTTTACCTACAGCATTTTGATAAAACTTTACATTATAAGATTTTGTTGTTGTTGCATTTATATCAGAAAAATATATATATATACAGACAAATAAGCATCCTGTCATTGACCCATATACACTCCAAAACTGTAGTTTCCGCAGTGGGTGGTTCCTGTCCGGAAATCATGCCGATAGTTGAAACTATGAGAGAATAGGTCACCTGTAAAATATCTGCCCACAAATAAATGACAAAAATAAATAGAAATTTATTGATTTCAATTGAAGGACTGTTTAGAACGCCAATATCTCAAAGTTCTTGCTGAGAGCCTCTTAAGGAGACGCTCTTATTGACTTTTGTAGCCCAGATGTAGAAACAGTCCCCTGCGACTGTAGGGTGGAGTAATCACCCTATTTCTCCATTTGCTTTGAGTGACCTTTTATGAAACCAATATTCTTTCCCACATAGACCTATAAATGTCCACTATAACAGGAACACACAGAAGAGGCCCTCCTGCTGACTTTGGACTACAACTTTTATTTCCTGGCATTAGCTTAATTAATTTCTTGAGCTCTTCACAGATCAAATGGACTGCAGTTCTAAAATAACAAGCCCAATGTCTCTAGTGTAGATGTGGACCTCGGAGGGCTTGACCTCTGCTTGTTCAGGGCCAGTTAAGTCCCATCTAGTGTCTCAGGCGCTGCTTAAATGAGACTGGGGACTCTGCTACCGGCCCCAAGATTCACAATTAAAATTCTGCCATAGAGTGTAGGACAGACAGGCTAAAGAAACTCAATTCAAGAAGTTATGGATGGAGGTCGCTGAAGTGGTAAGAAATGTGATGAAAAACGGACACACTGCAGTTTTTAGAGATCTCACACACATGCATACATACATAAAAATGAGCTTTAAGGCATGCGCCACCGCAGATTTTTATTTTCTTGTAACCTCAATTGCTATCAAGTCTGAGCAGATATAGCCATCTTTCACTCAGGAAGCAAAGCCTAATAAAAGCTTGCCTGCCGTTCACAGTTTGTTCTGTTTTTATACAGCAGATATCAGACATGCAAACAGCAACAGGAACCAGACAGGAAGAAGAAAATAACATTGCAATATTGCAGCAACAACATATTGTAACTCAAAGGGAGAAAAATATTGTCAGACTAAATGTATTGTTCAAGACCATTAGTATCGGGAATGAAAAGAGTGTTGGAAAGAAAAACGCAGAGATTCAATGCACAAGGGAGCTAAAATGAAATATGTGAGAAATACAGAAGAAAGAAGAAAAAGTGAGGAAGGAAGAAGTTGAGATGTCACCCCGTTCAAGCTCAGAAACAATTATTCTCGTCTATGCAGTCACGATAACTCTCACTGGACCTCCACTCAAAGTGTGGGGGAACTGAAGGAGTTGCTTTATGAAATCCACTAGAGACGATCGCCGAAAATATTCAACTCTGGGCTGCTTCCACAACAAGTCTCCGGAGAGCAGGCACAGGCCTTTCTCTAGTCCTCTGGGAGGAGGAGGGGTCTGATAACCTCAGCAAGCAACAATTACGATGGGACTGATCAATGGCACAAGGGTATTAAAGGACAGAACACTGTATATTCAAACATGATCAGTGGTATTCCAGCGGGAACCTGGAGTGTGTGCATCGCATATACATACAGCATACTGTCAAAGCCAGACAATGGAGAGCTATCATGTATTGTTCTTAAAGTCAACATAAATTCAAAACTATTCATTGGTGTATATTATTCCAAAGAGAATAAATGCTTGTACTAAATCGTAATAACTTGGTCTTTTTTGAAGTCATCAGATGAAATATCTAGTTTCACTCAAAAATGTCATTGTAACTATGAAACAAACAAAAAAACACTTTCAAAGTCCATTTCCACCTCAGCATGTACATAAAAAAGTGATTGTGACTTTGTTTGTCATGAATGCAACATTGTGAGAAATGAAGTTATAATTACGAGAGATAAAGTCGCAATTGTGAGATATAAACGTACTATATCTTGCAACTGCAACTTTATTTTTCATAATTGCAACTTTATATCGCAAAATTGCAGCGTTATTTATCACAATGTGACTTTTTAAAATATATATATTTTTTTTTTATTCATGAGCCAGTAATGCACTTCTATGTATTACAGAAATGCATCCAAACGCTGTTGCACTTTTACATTTCAGTGTTTCTCAAAGCATCAAACTCTATAGGGTGCTGCAGGGATGACGTATTTTTGACGTCCTGAAGTCAATGGGTTTTTTAAATGCTTGAAATAAGGCCTGTGGTAACACAAGCTCAAATTATTTTCATGTTTTATTTTATAACATAAAAAAAACATCAGTAATACCCCTTTGTGATTTTTTAAAAAGCTTTTACTTGTCTTGAAAAAGGTGGTTGCAAACAAATGGCTAAATGGGACTACAGAGGTTGTCGGGGAAATTGAACATCACCACCTCAAACAGGTAAACTCACAGCCTTGTGTTTATTATCACACTATTGCTAACCTTTTTAAGTCGAACTTTCAGGGATTTTTTTTTAGATAAAGAATAGAAGTATTACTGGAAGCTTAATAATGGCGAAGTTCAAGTCATGTGTCCATGGTGTAGTTTGTTTATAGCCTGTGTTTGGCTTTTTACTCCTGTAAATTTGTATTTAGACTTCACAATTCATAGAAATTGTGTCCATGTGTGAAGATTATAATGATGAACAAAACGTGTAAGAATCATAGGCTGGTTTCACAGACGGTTTAGATTAAGCCAGGATTAGGCCTTAGGCCTTAATTAGTTCAATTAGGACATTTAAGCAGATTTTTTAAACATGCTTTAGAAAAATAAGATTACTTGTGTACATCTTGAGATAAAAACAATAGCCGTGACATATTTTAAGGAAAGCTCAAACATGCCTTTTAGTCTGTGACTAGTTTTAAGCCTTGTCTGTGAAACCAAGGGATACAGTTTTATTGGACCAGAGCTTATTTTCTGCAACAATCTAAAAGCCAATAGAAAAATCATATTGGGTTTTTATCAAGGGAACCAGGGTGATGGCAACTTCTGGGTGGGCTAACAACAATATGTCATCACTGCAGGGCTCTATGAAGAGAAGTCTTAAGCAACAGCATTATGCAGGTTGAACACTGTAACACAGCACTTAAACTTCAAACAAACTTAAATTTGATCCCATTTGCCACTGACCTTGATCCCTAAACGATTACCAGAGAATTTGCATTCCATATCAGTGGGAGCAGTAGGTTCCAGAATAAATAAAAAATAAAAAAGAGACTGAGACTGTACATTACGAATGCACATAATCACCCAGTTTCACAGACAAGGCTCAAATCTAGTCCCATACTAAAATGCATATTTGAGCGGTTTTAGCTGAAACCAACTTGCACTGTCTTAAAATGCACACCAATTTTTTTTTTTTTTTTCAAAGGCAGGCTTATAAAAGCTACTTAAATGTCTTAATTGAACTAAGGCCTAATCCTGGCTTAATCTAAGGCCTGTTTGTAAAACTAGGCCTAGATATTCTATGCAATGTAATAAATAGTAAAATCACTCTTTTGTGATATCATCTGCGAAAAAGTCTTGCATGAAATCCAAATGTGAATCACGTCAAAGGGCAATTATACTGGGGTGAAGTGGAATTACACACAGTATGAGATGCACCCAAATCTAAGAAATGGGATATGGTGTGGGAAGCGGCGGAGGAAGGGGTCACCACCACAGGGTTCCTGGGAGCCAGGAGCTCGTCAGGTGATTTATGGACCTGCAGGGCTACTGTAGGCTGGGCTGATTTTCCCAAAGGCACATCTACCGGAGCCAAAATTACAGCCTTTTCCACTTTCCATTCCTTCTCCTTCCTTCAGTCAACATATGAACACTGGGGACGGCCAAATTATTCTCCCACTCTCTTGGTTCATTTTCAGCCTCTGTGTCCACTCACTCACAGTCTCGCTCTCTTCAGCTGAACAACGAGGCCAACCTCCACCCCCCCTCCACCCTTTCATTTTCTCAATCTGTTCTCACTCTCACTCAATCTGAAGTAGTCTTAATAAGACAGTGCTCTTTCCGAGACGAGAGTTACTGACCTTCCTGGCCTTCCCGTTTAATTGAAAGACCTGCATAGCTCCGAGTAGCTGCCATTCACATTGTCTCCCCCTTGAGCCGTAACTCTCCTCCTATACCTGCAGTCCACTTCTGCCTCATAAAGTCACAGATGGTTTCTTTATTTGTCAGGACTTTATTTTTCATTTGTTGAGTCTTATTCTTCCCCAGACGAATCGATGAGGCATGAGTCTTACTCCAGAGGAGCTAAATCTATATATGAGCCGTGAGGTATAATATCTTCTCTAAGATTATAAAGATCCACAATGAAACTAACAATCTGATGAGAAATGCAGCAAAAATCGCTCATGGAGATATTGGTAGAAGCTCCGCAGAGAAATGGCCTTTAAAATCTACTTTGCTCTTCATTCAGTGGTCTATAAACTACATCTGGCCTTGAACGATATTAATTAGGTTACTGTTATTAAGCAGTTGGAGGAGAAGGAGAAAGTACAAAGACAATATTTCTTGGAGTAATTATATTTTTGTATAGTGGACTAGAGAGTGGGTCAGATGATTGAAGTTCACGTGTTTATAAAGTATGTACTTGAGTTCGGATTAGGCCAGATGAGCATATTTCCTAACAAAAGATCAGATAATCTAGATCAGGGTTTTTCCAACTGTTTGGCTACCCATATTCTTCAGAATATCTTCTTTTGTGTTCAGTAGCAGAAGAAGAAAAAATCATACAGACTTGGAACAACTTTAGGGTGAGAAAACGATGACAGAATTTTCCTTTTGTGGGTGAATTATCCCTTTTAATTAATATATTTAGCTCATTTTATAATCCAGAGTGTGGTTCAAACATCTGTGTAAATCATTTTACTATACTTTAATACACCATACCATTACCATACATAATTCCACAGATTCTTCCTCAAAACCAGCTCAAAAAGTATTAAAAATAACATAGCAAACCATTGACAGAGAAATGGAAAAATGGACCTCCGCTGGTAGGAGTTTATCTGGAACGGTCTTCACTCAGAGCAAGTGGTGTTGTAATGCCCTGCAGACCCCATGGTGCCGCCCATCCCGCCTTTGATCCGCATCGCCATCCGTCCACCACCAATTACTGACATTTTTTACATCCCATTTGCATACATTAGCAAATAGTGCGCATATTCACGAGATGCAGATGAACCCTGCAGACGGGCTCCAGGGGCGTTGCCTCCTGTCGAATGTATTGCAATTTAATACTCGTTTACTAGTAGGAGCTGAAGCCACACACAAAGGCTGGAAGGGAGGGGGGTAAAGCGGGGTAGTTGTAATGAAACAGCCTGCCTTTACAGGAGCTTCGGGGAGCAAATGATGCGTCTTTTCTTTCTTGTGTACGAGCAGCTCTTTAACACAGGTAATTAGACCAGAGTTAGATTAAGCCACACAATGGAGCAGAAAGAAGAGAAGTGCAATAGGTTTACCCTTGCTGCATTCCACTCCTTTACTATACTGACAGAAATCAATAGACACTCATGTAATGCACTTCACAGCAGATAAAGGGTGGACAATAAAAAAGTGAAAGGAGGAGAAGACGGGGCGGAAAAGGAGAGAGAGAAAACAGGAGAACAAGCTAGAGCCATTTTGAAACCCATTAATCTCTTTGGAGCCATGGTGCAGTGGTGAGAACAATGAGCTAGAGCTTTGGTGCTCACGTGAGAAATGCAGGTTTGAATCTGACCCATCAATATGACCTGATTTTTATAGATGAGTCTTTCTGCATATACTCAAACACACTTTGTGGACCCAGGAACAACATTTCTGGTTGTCCCTCCCTGACGTTAGGATAGTGTGTGTTGAGGATCAGAAGGGTCCGTGCTGAGTTGAGCGCTGGGAAGAGCTGTTGTCGAGAGCCAGGATCAGGAGCACAATGTGGGATTTACGGTGTAACAGAGAAAGAGCAGCTCGCAGGAGTCATCCTCCACCCCAGGGCTGCTTTACACTTAATGTAACTCACTCTCCATTCACACAGCCACACTAATCCTGTTCCCAGCATAAACCTGTTAACACCACATCAACATACACACACGCGTGCTCACTCGATCGTTCTCTGAAAGCATCTCGCTACCTCGAAACAGTCCCAGCTCAAGGATAGAGGCAGAGACGACGAGATGTGAGAGAAATATTCAAATGAAATAAAGCCAACAGGTCTTGTTCTCCAAGGCACCATAAAGAGCTGATGGTAGGAGTTGTGTTTCACACTAGTCTTGAAATGCTGCCATCTTCCCAAACGCAAAGTGTAGGACAGGCTAGCTCAGTAGGAAATATAGACCACCCATAGTCCTTTCACACCATTTGTTTTTTGAATGAGTTTTTGAGACAAAGAGCTTTTGATTTTAGAATCACTGCTCCAAAATGCTATGTAAAAAACTGTGTTGTCATGTATTTATATCATATGATACAGTTAGCAAAAACGGACAAGAGTGATGGTTTTCCGAATATCAGCACAAATGCAAATGTGATCGATTTTATACAACAGTTCAACAGAAGTTAATATTGTGAGTTAAATTTTAGACTATTGTCTATTATAACATTGTCTGCTTTTGCTCTATTGTTCGTCAACGAAAATAGTTTGAAACAAAGCAATAGCAGAACCATTGTGTGTCTTTGAGCAACACAAAAATTTCATTACTGAATTTTGTATTTTTTTTTTTTAAAGTTTTGTGTATTTTTGTCTTTGGCTGTTCACGGTAAAGCATATTTTTCAAAGATCATTGGCCTGAAACAAAGATTATTGGAGTATATTTTACAAGAAAATACAATTTGAGCTATTGAGTTATTATTTGAGTATTTTTTATTTCATGTTTTTATTCAGTTTTACTTGTCGTTTAAGTGAAAATTGTTTCACATCATTTTTTGTTATTGTTGGAGCTAAGGGTAATGCGGTAACACTTTACAATAAGGTTCATTAGTTAACATTAGTTAACCTAAGTTAACATGAACTAAGAATAAACAATACTTCTTCAGCATTTAATCTTAGTTAATATTAATTTCAACATTTGTTAATAAATATATTTGTTAACATTAGTTAATGCACTGTGAACTAACATGAACAAACAATGAACAGCTGTATTTTTATTAACTAACATGAATAACGATTAATAAATACTATAACAAATGCATTGCTCATTTTTAGTTCATGCTAGTTAATACTTTAACTAATGTTAATGAACCTTATTGTAAAGTGTTACCAGTAATGCAAAAAAAAAAGAAAAATGCTTTGCTATGGTCAACCCTGCTATATTTTTACGTATTCCAACCCAATAAATTTGAAAAAATTGCATAATCTGCAAAGTGGACCACACATCATGCCAAAAGTGACCGTCTCTTTGAGAGTTTGTGTTAGCATCCTCAATCCCCATAGTTCTGTGGAAGGAGAGTGCGGTCAGAAAAGAAGTACAGTTATTCTGATAGAACGTCTCTGTCTTGTGCTCAAGTTGAAATAAATGCAGAATAACCGATGCGGAGTGCTCTGATTAGATCATTTATACTTCCAGCTGCTCCGTGAGCCGATCAATAGCGCCGGTATTCGGCAAGAGAGATTGAACAATAATTTCCCCTCGGATTTTCAATTATAGACTGCTAAACATCTGCAATAAAGCAGCCGGTTCCGGGCGGGGGAGCGATCCATCACGGGACACTCGCAGGAGAGATGGGAAAGAGAGATAATACTGGCACCGAACTCGTCACAGAAAAGCACTGCCCCGCCAGCTGCCTCGTCTCTCTGTCAATATAAAATATTCATCTGTTTCTGATCACCTCTCCCCTTATCTCGATCGCCCCCCTTCTCACTAGATACAGTTCTGCGGTGTCTATCCTTCTTTTGTAGGATCAGGCCATCTTGTTTTCACCGTTTTTTAATTCCGAACACTTTCCCCGTTTAGTAAACTCCAGAGCGTCACAGCTTGTCCGCAGGGCACATATTAAACACGCTCGGAGCTAATAAGTCTGCAGAATGTGTGTTCTGTGGGAAAAGTAATCAGCCTGCCATCTACACAGGAGGCCTTGGTTGTGTTTTTTGGGAAACTGACAATGTGTGCTTTAGAGTTCTTTTCGCTGCCTAAATGTTTCTCACGACCTGGTTTTAATTGCTCTGGCTATTTCGATGAAGTGCCGTGTAATAATGGGGGAACACAACACTAAGCGTTTAATGATTAATGGATGCTGTGCTTGACTATGCAATGTGTGTGAGAGAGAGATCACATTCTCACTAGCCTTGTGTTTGACATGGAAAAAAAACAACTTTAATTTACTTTTGTCACATTCTCACTAGCCTTACATTTGACATGAAATAACCATGAATTTACTTCTGCACATAGATGCTTTTATCCAAAGGGTTTTAGATTGCGTTTAATGTGCACATTCTATCAGTTCATGCATCCGCTGGGAATGTGTACTATATATAATGTATAAGGTTGTCTAAATCATCTGTATTGGACTTTTAATGTAGGTTGATATTTCTGGTGTCCATGCTATTGCCAAGAATATCTTCTGTCCATAGAATGTATCTTATCTTATTCTTTGTCACAAATCTGACCAAAAAAAAAAAGATACTCAAAAGAACAGAGACATATCTTTACAAGACAAGTAACAATTCAGTCACATGGCCTGTACTAAACTTTGAAAGAATAGACTCCTCTTCTGTTACAATACGCTCAAAAGAACATACAGCCAATGAAATGTTAGACAAAGTAAAATCAAAATGTCATTTTTGCTTTCTTGTTCTGTTTATGGTCTTACTGTGCATGATAAATCAGAGCGAAAAGTTACAATCATTCCACAATAAACCACTGTAATCACTAATATCTGACTGGTCATCTGACTGGTCCACCAACTGAGCCCTGAAAGGCTGTCCATTTGGTCCTGAGCGTGTCAGTATAGTTTCTAGAAACCGACCAGAGCCTCCACCTGAACCGTAGCCCTCAGGCCGGGCTGAATTTGAGTGTGATCAGAGTGCAGCAAATCCTAAATCCTTCATGGATTTGCCGGGTGAGATTACGCTAATTTGATCCACATGTTCAGTGCTAGTGTGCGCATGAGAGATAATCCCAAATCCGCTGTGCACAAATGGGTCATTAATAGAGCCAAACATCTGCTAAATGAAACTACCTGTGTGCGTCTGCGCGTGTGATAAATGTGTGCAAGAAGCTGCGAGTGTGTTAGCATTAGCCTAGCATGCTTACTTGCACACAAGAATAAAAATGACTAAATGCTGCCGGAGTAAAAGTGTGTTTATATGTGTGTGGTCTGTTTTTAAGTCCCAAACACATCCACACCCATTTATTTCCAGCTCTTGCATCTCCCTTGAGTCAGGCCCATCTGAGGCACATTGATTAATTAAAGGTGAGTGATTTCTCATCTTTAAGAGCTTTAATTACACCGGGGAGATCGCGCAAGGACAGGAGGGTCGCAGCCACATTGCTGCAGTTCATCATGCCGCCTTGGGGCCGACGTCAAGCATCGCCTCCACCCTCCTCCCTCCGGCCTACACAACACACGTGTACCTCCATACAAACATGCTGTTAATGCTATTCATCAGCAGTTAAAGCATCATCCGTTCCTGCCACTGCACTCTCGAGAGAGATCGGAGAGTTTTCCTCTGTGCTAATCTTGACCTATCCTGTGACATCAAAATGAATGTGTTGTGGCTCTTATACAATAGCCCCTTTCACACATATAGTCTTTATTGGTAAACAGGTAAATTACCATTCATTACCAAAAATAACCGATCATGTGTAAACAGGACTTTTTCAAAAATACAGGTAAATCGGTTCTGGCAATTTACCAGTATAAAGAAAATTAGCAGTAAATTACCGGTATGATGCTGTGTGACCCTAGATGACGATTACCGGTATGAGCGCGTACAACGTCTGAACGCACTGACATAGGAACTCTGCTTTGGGCCAATAATACAGTTCTTATGGAGATGACATGATTAATCCGCAATGTTTACAGTAAGTTTTAGTTTTTCTATGTAAATATGCACTAGATGGACATCTTTGACCATTGCGCTGCGTCTCACAGCTGCCTTATTTTTCATTCATGAGCGCTGCGGCTCTGCAGTTATGCTATATGTTTTTAACTCTTTCCCCGACAGCGTTTAATTAAAAAGTTGCCAGACAGCACCAGCCTTTTTGAACATTTTGAACATTATAAGAAAGAACAGACCCTCTGCTTTTAACCATTTTTTTTTAAGTCTAGCTTAATGCATTCTTTTTTTATAAAAACTTGAATCTGGGTATGTTTCATTAAAAAGCAACAATTTGAGCAAAAAGCTGAGAAAATATTTGAGCAAAAAGCTGAGAAAATCGCATTTTTGTCAAAGACGACATCCAGATGGGATTCAGAACGATGATTGAAATATAGATGGAGTAGAGCGAGTCCATCAACACCCCTAATGCTAGCACAGTCCTGTAGCTCGTCCTGGGTCGACATTTCATTTGGTAACGTTAGGCAGTTTGATTTGCATGCTGTTTAATGTTGATGATCACGTTACATATGCATCTGATTACACAGCGCTTGTTTCTGCTTCTTCTTCCCCTGTGTTTTGATCAGGAGATTCAGTACTCTTTCTGAAGATGTGTCATAGCGCCCCCTACCGTATAACAGTGAAAACACTGAAAGCCGGACATTTCCGTTAATGTTGGGGAAAGAGTTAAGAGCAAAAACGTGTTCTGTGTGATCGTCCCCTTACGTGATCATGTCCCTCAAAAGTCCCTCAAAAATGTTGTCAAATTGAACAGATAGAAAACGATCGAAAGTGCTTCTGAATGAAGACAATGACGCAACATTTAAAGATAATTACCAATGACTGACATCACAGAATTTACCAGTATTTTGGAGCTGAAGTGTGAATGGTCTCTTAACAGTAAAAAGCCAGAACACTGTTGCTTGTGTGAAAAGCATTTTTGTGAATTTACCAGAAAGTCATTCTGGTAATTGTACAGT
Organism: Meda fulgida; assembly: GCA_030578275.1. Taxonomy (NCBI): domain Eukaryota; kingdom Metazoa; phylum Chordata; class Actinopteri; order Cypriniformes; family Leuciscidae; genus Meda; species Meda fulgida. Next base: position 23,964,768 of record CM060626.1, on the reverse strand, counting down.
GATTTACTGGGATTACTGTGTGGAAAGGGCTAATGTCTATTAGCTTTGAAGCTAACCTACATGTTAGTGTACTCCTAAACATTGGCTAAACTCACTTTTACCAAATGTTACGTGTACAACAATCTTTCCTTTCTGCGACATCAGAGCTAAAATATTGACGACTCATCTTGCGCTACACGTATTTTTGTCCAATCAAATGCTGTCTAGAATGAGCATGTCCTTCCCTCAGTAACACTGGCAACCAAATAGGGAGTAGCAAATCATGGTCCCTAGCTGTGATGTGACTAAATCCTAGAAAAAACTTCCAGTTTCATAGGAGCACCTTAGGAAACATGGTAATGGACAAAAAAATATGCAAAAATGTTGCAAGAGCGTGTATCCTTTAGGAGTAGACACAACATTTCTCAGGGGAGAGCAAAGGTTTTGCCAGTGAATGCAAAAGTTAACGCAAAAGTTGAATTGAAATATATTTTTTTCTCCCATCTATATTTTCCCCATCACGCATAGGAAATACTTCAATGCATGGAAGTAAACTATTTCGTCAAGAAGTTGTTTGTTTATAGATATTTAATTTTACTGCATGTTTCAAATTACAATTAATTTATTTTACTGCTGTCAAAATGTTTTATTAATCAGGAGCTACATTGATAATATAATATGCAGTGATATAATATAATAAAATGAGCTTCTACACTCTTAAATCTGATATTACAGTTCTGGTTTGCAACATTTCTCATTAATCAAGTACAACTCAAAAGTGGCAACAAAGAAAAATGGCAGTGGAATTTGGTTATTGCTCCAGAATAAAGAACGGAGAATGAGAAAGTTATGGAAGTCGTATAAAATGTCCTGCTACAGTGGGACGGGGCGAGATTGAGAGAGCTGATAATGAAGTGCTTGTGTTGTGTGGAGGTGAGTGGATTCAGATCTGCTCCAGCTCGGCCCGGGATCCCAGCTGTCAGTTGCCACGGTGACAAGACCACCAGCCCGCTCTTGCTGACAGTGACACCACGGGCCACCGAAGGGCCAGCTGGGCTCGTGTCGATCTGACAGGAGCTCTGCTATCCTGACAGGCCCTGACAGCCTGCACTCTCTCTCACTCTGCTCTTCTCTTTCTCTCATCCCTGCTTTCTCTCACTCTTTCGCTCTGCTTGGAGGGATGATACAGCATTTTTTTGTCCATCTTTCGCACTATGTGCCCACACCTCTATTTTAATGGGGAGTGTAGCGCCTCTATATTCCAGGCACTTTTCTCCTCACGCACACACTTATACAAACACATGAAATTCGAGTTGTCAGGAGTTGGACGACTCTCCCGTGAGACTGCAAAGCAAGACTTCTCCTAATGATTGCTAATGTTTGTTTTCCACAGTTTGCCTACTTAACTCAGGTTGCCAATAAAGCTCATTTGAAAATAAAAGGGTGAATCTCACAAAAAAACAAAAACAAGACCAAGTCCTATTTCATGTCAGTTTCAAAGGAGAAAAAAAATAAAAATTTGCACAGGAGGTGCGTGAAAGCAGTGAATCACCAGTCCGATCATTAGATGATACTGAAGATGAAGCCGGGAAGCCCGGTAAAGTTCTGAAAGGGCAAATACATAAATAAATCAACAGAAAGCCTTGGCCTTGACCTCTTCCCATGAGATCTTTGTCTCTATGAGATATTTTATTAATGCATTTTCTATGTGTTTTGGTTGTAAAAGAAAATGATGCCCCATTTCCGAACTGAATTTGGATATGTCAATGCAGTTTCAATCTTTGTTTGCAGAATGTAGTTTTTAGATTAATCTTAATAAACACGTCAGGAATGTCTGGGTCATAATTACAACCCATAAATCAAAGGAGATAAAAAAAAGAAATTATAATTTGCTTTAAGAAAATTTAGCCTATTTTTAGGACTATTATGATTTTTTTTTTTTTCTGTTAATATATATGTGTATATATATGTATAGATGGATGGATGGATGGATGGATGGATATGTGTACTATAATACGTATACACTATAGTATGTAATATGTCACTATAGATGAAAACAAAGATTAAACAAATGTATTACATATCTAATTGCTCAGCGGTTCATTGAGAAAATTGCGGGGGGAATCTCTGTCAGAGCACACATGATGCTGCACTGCTGTTCAGGGGGTTTAAAGCTACAGACAGATTCTCTTCAGAGACGCCTTGAGGGCAGAGACAATCCAGGCGTCGGACTCCTTTTCATCAATCACCTCCTTCAAAGCCTGGAATAACAACACCTGTCGATACAATATTTAGTTACGTGATCACAAACCTCTAATTTATTAACATCCATAATATATTTACTTTTTCATCCGACGGCGTAGTAAATTGCAGGTGGCCGACGGAGTGATTCGATGATTTAGAGCTCAATCCGAGAACCAGAATTGGTTTCCGGCAAGCTAATACATCAGAGGAAGGAATTAAAAGGTGTGGCGGGTGAGCGCTGAACCTGGCTGCCCGTGTACCAGCGCTACAGCGCAACGGCACATCACTCATGCCAACCGGCCACCCAGGGCACAGATGGATGGAGGTGCGTGAAAGCAGTGAATTACCAGTCCGATCATTAGATGATTCTGAAGATGAAGCCGGGAAGCCCGGTGAAGTTCTGAAAGGGCAAATAAAATAAATAAATCAACAGAAAGCATGACCTTGCTCGTCCCGTGAGATATTTTCCTCTATGAGATGTTTTATTAATGCATATTCTATGTGTTTTGGCTGTAAAATTGAACGCAGACCAGTGATGGCAGTTGTTAGATGAGGCAATCGTGCTGTGAACACGAGGCTATGCTCTCCTCTTTGTGTTCTGAGATACACATTCATGGCTGTTGATGTCCGGGCCCGTGTGACTGATGGTTCTCGTGGCTCTCATCATGGCTGTCACTGGCCTCTAGGCAGGGTGATAAATTCTGGCCAGTGGTGGGGCAGCAGAGAGCAGGTCGGACTGATCGTTCGCAATCAGCGGCTCAGCGTGGAGCTCCAGTCAGAACAAATGGCTCTGACGCCCTCTCGACCTCCGGGTCACCCTGTCTAATGAACTTCCCACCGTACACTGAGAGGTCGCAGCCTCAGGTGTGAAGGTCATGATCCATGGATCTTTCTGTGACAGGTGAATGTAACGTTGGGCAGACTGTCACACTGCAGCACCCAAAGGGAACAATCACAACCTTTACGAACGCCAGGACTGCAACGGTTCAAGATGAACAAAAACTCTTTTATTTCTTGGGTTGGCAACCCATCTTAATCTCTGTTTTGGCATCATTTTTGAGTGAAACATTACTTTGTGAGGAAATACTGGAAATCCGGGCGAGAAAAGTCAAGTAGCAAAATGGTCAAGTATAATTAACTTTAATTTGAAGAGAAAAAAGTCAAAAATAACAAAGTGGACAAAAATTTGAGAGACACTTTATTATAATTGTTCAAATAAAAGTGATAATTGAAAAAAAAACTCTATACATTAGAGAGAATTATTACTGATATACCCAAAAAAGTATTTTTTTTAATAAATAATGTGAAAAATCAAGAGCACCATTTATCATGAAATATGACATATGGTGTTGTGAAATGCTGTATAAAATGCTGTAAAATGTCTCAATTTGTTTTTTTTTTATCAACTTCAATATGGTTAGAGTTCAAATGATGTTATTTTATTTATGACTACAGATTTAAAATTAATATTGTTCAACATTTTAAGGCAGTGAGATCATGACCTTTACTGGGAACACAAAAGGCACCGAATCCCAGTAATAACCCAAAAAATGAAAGGTGCAGAAAACTGTTAAAACTTGTCAAAAAAAACAAATTCCTTTCAAATAACATGTACAGATAAACCATTATTCACATTAAGACCAAGAACAAGTATTAAAAAAGAGCCCATTTATTTAGTTCTGTCTTGTTATGAATTATTTATAGTTGCATGTTATTCCAAAGAAAATTGGTTCAAAATATTACGTAAAGTAAAAAAAAATTTTTGGACTGGTAAAAAGTAATGCCCACTTTTAGTTTTCACAATCCAATCAAATTCAGATGGACAAAATAAAGCCCGGTCCTAAATCTGTTCTCTTATTGAATATCCTATTTCACTCCAACAAATGACACATCATGGAAATAAAATGTTTTGTGATTGTCAATTCACTTTGACTTAAGACCTAACAGTAATGCTGCGTTCACGCCATGTCGTAATTACAGTAATTACCATAATTACTAGATGACAAACTACTTTGAGCTGTTCACATCCTTGGACTTGGAAGTATGCGTTTCCATGGCAACCATACATGGAAAAATGAAGTAATCTGAGTAATCAATAGACAAAACCACAACACAACAAGGAACAGTCGTTATGCAAATGTCTTTTTAGTGGACATATTTATTGTTATTTATTATTAGTGAACATTTATTAGTTTCTTTAGCAGGACATTAAATAGTTCCTCAACTCAGTTCTAGCAGATTTCTGAGAAATGCTGTTAACAATGGAAATCAACACACAAACAATTTTGTGACTATTTGCTAGATGTCTGCTCTGTGTATGTGTTGTGCTTGTACATAGTCCTAGCTGTGTAAACATAAAAATAAATAAAGTGGCTCGGGCCAATCAGACCAAGCACTAAAACACTCTTGTAGCCTATTCACAGTACACAATGTATACACTCATGATGGGGGAGGCGAGAGAGTGAGCAAGCCGGACATTTGTAGAATGACTATAGAAAGAGAGATGCCTGAGATATTACCAAAGAGGAAAATGTCAGAGGAATATCATTGGAAAAAGAAGGGTTACGATCGGGCAAGAGCTTTAAGACACGCATTAATATTATAAAAGCTTTGGAGAGACCTTAGAGAGTGGGAAGGCCTGAGAACGGATGCAATGGTTGCTTTGTTTCTTCTCAATACATGAGGAACATTGCTGTTTCACAGAACCAAGGTATGCCATTGTAGTTGAAGCTGATTCATTCATACTTGCATAACCCCCTCAGGTTTAACGCTTTAACAAGGACACTAAAGATGGCCGTCCCTAGCGTTAGTCCCTAATGTGCCTCTTGAGATCAGGGGAGTTAGGTTTAACTGGCTTCCGTTACGGTCCCTGCACGCTGAGTCCGAAATCTTCGTATGTGTTTTTTCGCATTCGTCATTCGGTGGCTCTAAATTGTCAAAACACCTCTCAAAATGCTTGCTACGGATGCGGAAAACGCTGAAAATCCAACCCGATCTGATTTTATTTATGACGGACGAAAGTTTCGCAGGCAGTCTGTCAAGGTCGTATTTATATTTTAACGTGCGAAAATGTGCAAGGACCTTTACACTTGTGCCAGCTGTTCGTCATTGCCTGTGTTGCATAGTGTTTTTTCATTGTGTGTGTGTGGGGGGGGGGGGGGGGGGGGGCATGAAGGGTGGGTGTGTTTGTCTGGGTATCGATTTCAAATATCAAGTGTTTTTCTGAAAAAACGTTGTCTTTCATTTATTTTCTAATTATTCTTTGATTATGAAAACATTAACAAGTCAGTTATAGTAATTATTTAACATATATTGTGAAATAAATACTTAACTATATTTTACTGCTAAGGCACCAACATTTTGAGTGTTTTCACATTGTGTTGCAGCTGTCAAGTCGTAGCTCACAGAAGATTATGAGTTTACAAGTTGTAATTACGACAGGGCATAAACATACCTTGTAAATGGTCAGATTGAATTTCATGGTGACAAAAAAAATCATGCTTTTTGCCACTTCTTTCTCAGTGATTTTATAGAAATTATTGGGACAAAAGAGGCATAGTCGGATCTCCCACATGAACACCACAGAGCATTTGCACCAACCCTTCTGTGACACGCACGCACACACGCACGCACGCACGCACGCAACACACACACACACACACACACACACACACACACACACACACACACACACACACACACACACACACACACACACACACACACACACACACACACACACACACACACACACACACACACACAGTTTAGGCATTTTAATTCTTTAAAGAAAGGGTACGTACAGACAAGGACATTAATGGAAAACCTGTCTGAAAGGAGAAGCGAGGTGAAAGGTAGATACAGACCCTGATGTGAGAGGGCAAACAAGCACTGAAGGCTTCTTTGTCGCTGAAATATGTTGCAATTAAAATAATGGAGTGTGGTTCACACGCTCACCCTGTTATTCTCCAAAACTCATTCACTCACACAGACACATGCGAAGAAATCAAGGGCATTGTGCACTGGCGTTGAGCTGTGGTGTTCTCCTTGATGATGGTACTGCTTAACTCCTCAGTGGAACTATTAAATCCCTACCTACAAACACACACACACACACACACACATTCGTAGAGGAGACTACAGGGCAGCCACACAAGACACAATAATTGCTACCAAAAATAGATTTGGAGAGTTTTATCAGATTCCAGCGGGGCTGCGGAAAGGACATTTTATCAGTCATCGTAGAAGCCTTGTGGCCTACCCCGAATGACGTTCTGACAAAGACATTAAAAACCCTGTTAGCATGAAACACTACACCAGAGGTTTTCAATGATCTGAAAAAGGCATTATTATTTGTAGTGTTTTCTAAGATAAGCATGATCATTATTACTGCTTATATTTAAGGGCTTAAACAATTAAGCACTTGCATTGAATCATTTAAAGGGACCAGAATATTACAGTTCAATGCGACTGTATCAAAGTCAACAGTGAAACCCTCTTCGAAACCGGTTTTACTATATTTGAATGTGTTTCAGAGTAAATAAAATTTGACAAATCTGACTGACAAACTGACAAATCTTTCATGACAAGGATAATATATGATCAATTAAGTAAATAAATTTTGGGGGCAACTTAAAAAAAACCCTGTTAAAATCTAGTTTCTACTATTGAAAATTATTTGATAACTTTCTCTAATAAATATTAATAGAAAATAATAGATCAATATTAAAACATGCATTCTTGAAAAAGTTCTTGCTCTGA
>CM060626.1:23900284-23952784 GCA_030578275.1 Meda fulgida | reverse complement strand
CCAAACTTTTGACCAGCACTGTACATGTTAACCTTTAAATAACTAAATGCAATGTGTCAAAACTGGCCAGGCAAATATGTTGAGTAATTTTATATCATGTAATTGAATGACATACTTATTTTACTCTTACACTTCCAATAATCAAGAAATAAATTGCACATTTACAAATGATAGATCGTTTTCTGAACATTCTGGAAAAAAAAGAGAAGCAAAACAAAAGTTATCAATTTGATTTAAATATTTGTGGCATCAACACAGAAGCAGCTGCTTCACATTATATAACACTTATCATTTTATATAATGCGATTCATTAATGTGATATGCAATATACATAAAAGTCTGAAATACTGAATCCAGCATCTCTACCGGTTGACACACGCACCTCACCGTGTGGTAATATCGCATAAACGCTTATGAAATATTGCCACTTGTACTCATGCTTTAAATAAACTTTAATCAATTCGAGCTAATCCATTTGCTTGTTTTATAGGAGAATATTGCTCGTCCCCGACACACACAGCAGCTCACGGACGAACATGACGGTCCATTCAGTATTCACTGAGGGACACACAGCTCTCCCACAAACACTCGTGAGAGCCGTTTACTCTCATTAAAGTCGACTTCTTAATCCTCAGCTAAAGAGGCGGAGCGCAGGCTTCTGATAAATTCTGTGAACAATCTCATTCTCTTTCCCTCCCTCTATTTTTAGCTCGTTTTCATTGGTCCTTTTCTTCATCCCGCTCATTCATCTTTCTTTCCGTCTCCGAGTCATTAAACTGCTCCTCCGCTAACAGTATTTAAAGAAATAACTCGCCCACACTAAATACACTTAACACCTTTGTTCCTCTAGCATGAGCTGGATTCCATTACTTTGGAAGTGCAAATATGTTCTTGAAAGAAGTGAAATTCTGTGATGTGTCATGACGGTGGTGGCCAGGTTGTGTAGTAATTGCAAGTAGTGATGGGTGGTTTCGAAACACGCTTAGTGAAGCTTCGGAACCATTGCGAATCTTTTGTTTCGAACCAGTGATTCGGAGTGCGTATCACGCTCAGTAAGTGAGGCTTCGTTACATCATAACTGTTTCGAAACGTTTAAAAATTGTAATGGTTCGTCACTAGGGGACGATGATCTCTGTGAACCACTGTGAACCCATGAACCAGTGTCTATATGTTTTTTACTTGATCTCAGATCAGTTTTATAAAGAAGTAGACATTTTTAATGCCATGTTTAAAAATTAAATTGAAGAGTCTCTTATTGGCCTGAGTAAACAAGCTCCTACAATTCAGTAAAATAATAGGCACTTCAATAAAACACGTTATTGGTTTGTAAAAGGTGCTTTTATGCATGTTTTGGCTGAGCTTTGGTTGCATTTACTCTGCTCTGACCAGCATGCCAACGCGTGGCGTTTCGAGCCATTGATTGATAAAATCTGAAAATAGTGTTTGCATGAACGCTAAATAAATGATCAGGTTGGTGTGCTCGTTTATGTCACAAGCTTCAAATCAGATTTAATATTTTGACAGTTTCCTGCTATTGGCACATACTAACCATCCACCCACCATTGCTTCTTTTCTTGGTTTTATATTTATCTATTTTAGGTCCTAATTAGGAGACTTTGAGCGCATGAAGCTTTGTGCCGTGCTAATTATATTTATCAAGCAGTAAAAACAGCCCTTCACGAGTCCAAAACTAGGCGGCGGATGACATTGTCCTGCTGCACTTCACAGACGATAAGTGGAAGGAGAATTTTAGATTGACATGACAATGACAAGTCATTTATGGCACAATATTCAACAACAACAGCTCGTTCAAGGCGTCATACCTCATTACACCATCTCTACGTTATATTCCACATGTCCAGAACTTGCGGTTTTAATTCTGATCAATAGTTGTTTGCTATCAAACAGATTAGAAATGGTTTAAACTACCCCTTAAAATTGGCCAATTTATTTCGATTGACGTTGTTACATGTGACTTTTTGGTTCCACTTTATTTCGATAGTCCACTTTAGACATTCTACTAACTATAAGTAACTTTGCAACTACATGTCAACTAACTCTCCTTAGAGTATTAGTAGACTGTAGACTGTCAGTAGACATGGTTATGGTTAAGTGTTAGGGTTTGTGTTAATAGAATAAGTTGACTTATAGTTGCCAAGTTACTTATAGTCAGTAAATATCTGTTAGGAGACCAACAAAATAAAGTATTAGCAAATATTAGCAGACAGTCTACTAATACTCTAATGACAGTTAGTTGACATGTAGCTGCTAAGTTACTAAGTTAGTATAATGTCAAAACTGGACTGAAAATAAAGTGTTCTCGACTTTTTTATTCTGACTGTTCTACTAGTCAGATTACAAAAGGATTATTAGGGTCCATGTAAACGCAGATACTGAATCATTTTGATTCAAAGTTGATTCAATCGATTCAAAGTTTCAAAAAAATAAATTCTCTCATTACTAATTGCAAGAGAGAATCTCTTGACCTACTGTTCTCGGCTGTGAACGAATACAGGAATTACTGATTAAATTTGTCCAATCAAGCCAAAACAAGATTATAAATAGTAAAAGACCACATAAACCACAGGAGATTTTTGTAAAAACGTGCTCATTTGTTTGACTTTAGAGATTTCTTCAAATGAAACTCAAATAGCTTGGCTAAAATGACGTCCACACCAGGCTGAAGTCGTGCATAGGCCACAGGAGATGAGCCTCAGCTCTGTAAATACTGCAACATTTCCCCTTCACTGCTCTCCTTTTCCCTCCCTCTCTCGATCCGTCTTCTGCTCTCTCCTGAATACTAACACAGCCCTGGGTCTGTTTGCCTAGCACTGACGGAAACAGCAACATGTCGGTGTGTTTCACCAGTCAGGTGTGTGTGTGCAGTGAAGGAGGAGAGTCTGATATTTACATTCCGGATATATCAGCCACTCTGCACTTCCAAACACACAGAGCTGGCCTTTAAAACCCACACGTGGATTCATAACGAAACACAATGGTGGAAGAGATGGGTGGAAAGGGGGATAGTGAAACAACAAGAACAAACAAATGAGTTGCCAAGCAGTTACACAAATCAGTGAGTGAGTGAGTAACAGATTTATCTTTTTTTTCCGCATAAGGGAGACATTATTTATGCAAATGCAGATGTGAATGTGGGGCCAATGTAGTTATCACTCTTATGTTCCATTAATCCTCCATCCTCAAGGGGGCGATAGAGTTACCTTCAAATGTGTGCATTTAAACCAGAGATAATTTAGGTAATATAGGGTAATACAGGTAAAAATGTAGAAGATTACATTCTATGTTCAGTTAGCGCAACCTGTGGCAATGCTGAGAACATTTATTTGTGTTTCAAATACAAAAAGTGATATGTTTCAGAGCACAAAAGCGTGCGAACATTATCTGAAATGTTTCAGAATGCAAAGATGATCAAACTTGCGTAGCTAGATGTGTTTTTGTTCACGTTTGCTCATTTTTTTATTAAGTTACCAAGGCTGTATTTATTTGATCAAAATACAGAAATATTGAGAATTAATATAATTCGATTTTTTTAATAATTTATACTTCGCTATAATCCAAATAACTCTAGAACTTTTCTGTTTCTGTATATTTTAAATTGTAATTTAAACCTGTGATGGCAAAGCTGAATTTTTATCATCATCACTCCAGGCTTCAGTCACATGATCCTTCAGAAATCATTCAAATAGGCTGATTTTTGTGCTCAAGAAGCAGAGCATTTTGAACGCTATAGTAACTCAGTAGAGTATACTTCACCCTGTGATGAGATTTAAAGCCGACATGGATGATCCAGCATCCCACACGAGCAGACTCTGCTCACAGTTTGACCTGAATGCTTCATCTGAACCGGTTACTTGCCTCCTCCACCACACACACACACACACACATACAGTGCACCTTGGTACGGAGCTCAGATGAAATGTGCCTCTGGGTCAGGGTTCTACAATGGGAGGATAACTCAAACTGCACCATGTCATAATCCATTACAGGACTGTTACGGGCTGTGCCGTAAATTGCACAATAACAGCAGAGCAGGTCCATCGAGTGACGTGCGGTAGCGTTAGCGCAGGCCTGTGATGGACTCTCCAGTATGCCCCGCCGGCTCATTTTATTAAAGCAGATCTCCTAATGGATCTCATGTTACTCACTGTTGCCAGATTCAACAGATCAGCACATTCAAACCAAACCTGCTTATTGATTAATATATAAAACCACATCACCCCTCCAACTCATCTCTCGCTTTCTGTAGCAGTTGCTTTCACTACTAGAATCCCTTTATAAAAGTGTCACAAAATAAACAGTTACCGAGTCATTTTTAAAACGGGTGCCTTTTCTATTTTTGGTAGTATTTCCTTGCGGTTACGGTTGTATGCATACTTTGGTAATGCCCTTGTGGAAGGACCCTTCTCGAAGGGATTCAGTAGCTCACTTTTGTTTGGAATGACCCTCAGTAGCGTCCTCGTCCCACAGTGTCCCACTCGTGCCCACATGGACACAAAACACAATCAAAATTCACCCAGAGAGAAAGAAATGTTATTCAAAAATAAGCCAATGTTAGGAATGTTAGCATAGCATGCAAGACTTTGCACAGTTGAATGAGAGCGAGAAGAAACTCAAAAAATAATATAATGACCTTGTTAAAAAGAAAAAAATCTATATAGCATGTGAAAGAAACAGATGGCTAAGAGCAAGGAACCCAGAAAAAAATATTTCAGGGAACTTGTTTTTTTCCCCCAGAAGAACAGGAGGAAGAGAGGGAGAGAGAGAAATATGTTATGCAAAAGTTAGCATACATAGCAAAGTATGACAGAACGACTACGGTTGAATGGGAGCAAAAAACTCTTTGTGAGATCTTGTTTCCTGTAGAAGAAAAAAGTGAGAATTAAAGAAAAATGAGTGTGAGGGAGAGTGTTTCTCATCAGCATGCTCAGTCAGGAACGGCTCTGGCCTGGCTATAGCTCAGCGCACATCCAGCTGTAGTGGGGTCTGCCAGCTCCCTCTGCCTGCAGACCCACCCATAATTACCCGCCTGAAAACGGGGGCATTATGAATTCTTCCCTCCGCCTCTATCTATCTCATCAATGCGTCTGTCGTCGTCTAATTAGCGGTCTAACTGATGAAAAATACCCCTGTCAAAATAACTCAAAGAATGACAAAAGTTAACGCAGCACGCCATTTACTGCGGCACAGTCTCAAAGCACAAAAGCTGTCAGAGAAGAAAGTTCATTGAAAAAAAAAGGGGGGATCAGGCAAACAATGGATTAGGTTTTTGGGCGAGTCTCTATTTACATTTAGTTTACTCGGCACCAGTTCGCAGAGAATCAAGAGAGGTAGAGAGATTGGAAATCAGTAGTAAAATGACAAACAATCCCTTTCTTCTCAATAACAATCAAAACAATCACAATTTCTCAGATTTAAAATTGTAAAAGATGTGAATCCTAGAGACATATTGGTCACACATGATTCACATAATTTATTGCGACAAAAGTATACAACAATAAGTGTTTATCAAGATAGAAGTGAGTATAGTATTCGGCAGGTCATGTGATCTCAACAAGGCCCACCGCGTGTACAAAAACCTGGCTTCTATCAAAAACAAAACACTATCAGTTTCTTTAAAAGTAACATTTTTATAGCGGGAGATAAGTACCACACCTTTAAATGTGAACTAGTACACTTTTAATTATGAGTTTCTTTAAATGTAACATTTTATAGTGGGAGTTACTTGCATAGTACTCATTTAAATTTGTTACATAACAGTACAAACTGCATACTGCATTCACACACACGCCCCACAGGAAGTACTTTGTCTGTCTGATTAAGTGTAAATAGCAAACATGAGGGTCGACCTGCTGTGCCCTGCACAACATCTGGAGCGGGTCAACATCTGTGTCCAGGTTGCCAACATTGCTAAACAAAAGCTGGCAGCGTTGAGCTCAGAGCTAATCGAGAATGATGGGAAGGGGGTAGATGATGATGATGAAGGCCTGCGGAGAGGTGAACAGAAGATCTGGGAGACTCACAAGATGCACAGTCTGTTAACAATCGTTCAAAACGAGATTTGACTATGAATGTCACACGGAAAAAAGAAGAAAATTTGAAGTATAGGCAATTTCAACTGTTTTTGTCCATAATAAAGGTGAAAACCATTGACTTTCACTTTATGGACAAACTTATATATATATATATATTTTGTTCCATAGAATAATGAAATGCATTTAGGTTCGGAAGGACATGAAGGTGAATGAATAACAGAATTTTCATTTTTGCACAAACAGCTCCTTTAAGAGTAAATTTACTGCTCGAAATATCTATGCACTAAACTTCTGCAAGCAAATCATGAGACGTGAAAGCATTGACCAGTTGATGGCCTTTTTAACAATCAGAAGTGGCACAGAAGAGGTACCATATCAAATTCCGTCTTCATACCGCCTTCTGTAGAGTTTCGTAGCTGTAAGCGGTTCATTCAATGGTGGCATCTGGGGATGAAATTACCTTATGTGGGTTGTCATGAAAAGAAAGGAGCAGTACATTCTCCGTCCTTTAAATTAAAACCTATTAATGGAAGCACTGCTGATAACACAAAGGATTTAAAATTAACATCCATCGAATAGACTGAGGTTAGCAAGCAGAGATCATAACGCAACTGCAGCCCTGCATTATACATTGTATAAGTGTCTGTCAAGAACGGTCATGCAGAAAATGTATTTTGGGGTGTGGCACACGGTTCCTGGAAGACGATATTGATCTTCTTACAAGGTTTTTGATACCATGCTTAGCCAGAGAGCAGCTTCTTCAAGTTCATTAATCATTCAGAGACGCTTGTTTTGTTTACAATCCAAATCTAGCACATTTTTGTGAGAGGCTTTTCAATTTAGATGCCTTAAAGATAATAGTGCCTCACTGCCAACATGCGACTGTTTAAGTGCTTCAAATTACAACGCATAATGTATCTCGAACAGAACTTGCATGGTTTTTGATTTCAACATCGCTCACCACTGCGCTATTTAAACATCAAATAAATGTAAATCTGCCGGTTTGTGGGTATGTTTAACAGCACATTATTGATGTCGAGATTATTGCACAATACTTCACCATGAGTGTTTTTAGCCAAGTATAATCAATAAAAGCTTTATAAATGATACAATTTTAAAGAATTATGGTGACTTTCACTACGTTTTTTCTATAGATGCCAGAAAAAACAATGACAATCCTTTGCCAAAGAACCATCCACAAATAAACTCCATTGGACCACAATAACAGTGAAGATATGCCTTGAGGTGTTCTGTTAACACTCCACATTGAAATATCTGAACAAATAATGAAATTTAAGTGTAATCTGCCTGAGCTAAATTTGGCCAAGTGGGCCCTGAAGCCCAATGAAGTCGTAAGACATGTTGTTAGGGGTTTTGTTTGATCAAGCATAATTTCCAGGGCTCTTTAGGGAGCAATAAATAAACTGATAATGGAGCTTGATGCAAAAACGGTAAGGGCTTTGTAACCGGGCAAACCAAGAATGATGACTAACCGGAGGATACGAGCGTGCCAGCTTTACAAGGCGCGAACAGAGTAAAGCCACTCGACAGGACGACGAGCCTCTCTCAGAGTGAGGATCATCTGCCGAGTTCATTAAATCTGCCTGCAGGACAAAGTCATCTGTGCTCGTCAACAACATTCTGCTCACAAGAAGAGATAGGTGTTCAGTGACCAAAGGAATTCAGGCCGGTACATGCTTGAAAACATTAATGCACAACCACCAGAAAACACGTGTGGAGATATAAATACATACGGTTATGTAAACATGCACTTTACGATATCTTGTCATGCAATCACCGTTTTTGAGGCTTAACACTCTAGAACCCTTGATGTGCGTAAGAAACCCACAGGCAGATTTGACTCAAGAACACATGCTGACTCAGTCTACAGTTGCATTGATTTGTGTTTATAAAAAAACATTGCCATTAGCAAAACAGGGATTTGTAAGATCGTCTGAACAAGGGATATCAAAAATGCCAGAACTTCTGTACCAAGTCGATATGAGAAAAAAATTGTGATTCTGGTATTTATACAGTCTCAAGAATACGGACTCAATCCAGAACCAATGAATACATTTTGGTATTGTGACATCCCTGGTCTGATGATAAAGATTTTTTTAATTTTTTAAATCTAAACTTTCATATGGTTTTGTGGAAAAGAAACATCTTTAAGAAATGTTGTTTTGTATACACATCTTAATTTTTTTTAAAATACATTTACCGTTGTAAAAAGTTATATACAAATATTCTGAATTAATCATTTTTAAATATCATTACATCCACAAGTCACACCATATGACATTTTAAACTAGCCTTGCATTGCCATTAAAAAGGAAAAATTATAAAATATTTTGAGAGACTTACCAATCCACTTACCAATACAAATCCAATTAATTTTAATAAAGAAATTGAAAACATTCTCATCATTGAAGAGGTGTATTCAAGTCACCATATGTATGAAATTCTTTTTAATTCGTTTTCTGAATTCATCAATTGATAGGAACAAAAAATGAGTGGCATGTTATTGACTCAAATGCACTGTAGGAGGTTTTCGGTTCTCTTGGGGTAATAATTTTTAATTGTTGTCTATTTATGAATTATCTAGTTTCCTCGTAATGTGGCATCATGTTCTCTTCTTTTCACCAGGTTACTGATTAAAACTTACTTGCTAATTAGAATGTACTAATTGCATGTACTTGTGACAGACATGCTGTTTTGCCATCCATGCCTGACTAAAAATAGCATGCGCTCTCTCCCTTTCTCCGCACACAGGCTGATGCCAGAGAAATCTCACGACACAGCGGGCAAACTACACAGCAACTCTGGGTGAAGCCACAGATGCCCCAGTGACCCACCCCATCAAACCCCTGATGAAGCGCACGCAGCATCTCCTGTCTCTGAACAGCAGGGGTTGATGGGAATAATGCAAAGCTTTTAACATAATCCTACAGTTCTGGACTAAGCAAGAAGAGTATATAGTAAGACTCCTTTAACAAAAAATGTCATCGCAACAACCAAAAAGTAAATCAATAAAAAAGATAATTAATTACTAAACAAATTCCAAACAATTGCTACTATTTTTCAGTAGCACGACTGAAGCTTAGTGTAGCTTTTCCAGCAAAAAGCAAATTTTTCCAAGAATGAGTGATACAGTGCAAGATTCTCACTGTTTTTGTTAAGTTCATCTTTTTAAATGATTTCTTGTAGTGTTGCCAAATATTTTTAGTAACTACATGTAATTACAAACGTTTTCAAAAGGGTGGCTTGACTAATTGAAATACTTTACATCATGAGTAGCTTACAGCTTAGCAAGCTACAGTACTTCACGTGTGCACTAGAGAATGATGACAAATGTCAGCCCGCAGGAAGTATTTAAATGTAAGACTGTGTAATCATCAATTGAAAATAGATGTATAAAAACACTAAAATATCAAGATCCTTTGACTGAAGGCGTCTTTGATGTGATAAAATATGCATACACACATAAAGGAGGTTGTGACTTCTTACACTACAATCTCAGCTCTTTTCAGTAGAGAATTGAATAGAGTATATAAGCATACACATACCGCCTAATACAAAAAGACTTTACTACCAACACTACTCTGGCCTTGAATGCATTGACTATTCACAATGAATTGCTCCTCTGAAAGATGCTTCAACACTTCAGTGGGACATTAAATGGTGGATGTTAGTGAAAAATACAATACAGACCACAAGATCACAAAAGTGCAGGTATCCAAGTGTTTGTTGTAGGCCACATCAGTGCAAGAGGCCACCCGTCACGCTGGCAAACAACAGAAACCCACGGCAGGGAAAAGAGGAAGCATTTAAATAAATAAAATAAAATATCATTGGTTGCCGCGGGCTTGGTGGCACAGTTAAAGATTAATGCTATTCTTCTTCAAACATTGCTCAGAGGGACAACATGAATCACTTTCTCAACAGCAAAGGATTCATGAAAGCAAAAGCCAGGGGAGACCCTAAGGCGAGGCCTCTGGGGTGAGGTGGACAGCTCTGAATGAAAGACCAGCTGTCTATCAGAGGACGTTTATGTGTTTTAGTGGTAGCAGAACACAATGACTGTCACAAAAGAGAAGTGTAAATGTTACTCTTTCAGAAGTGTCTCTATGTATGAGTGAGTGTAGTTTGCTCACCTGAGTAGGCCCAGTAGGACTCTTCGGCCGCTCTGCGGTGCCTGTCACCAATTGGCCAGTCATGATGCTCAGCTTTCTCCCACTCAGCCATTGCTGTAACAGAAAAATAATGAGAAGGTGTTTAAAGTGCTGTGATGATGTGAGCGGTGTGGCTTTGAATCTGTTGGCTGATTAATAGAAGTCTTAACTTTCTGTCAGTTCCAAAATCTCCTAAGAGAATTTCAGTTCTTCTATCTTTAACCATGTGTGCTAAATATTGCGTAAATCTTTTGTTATTTCAGTGTATATCTGTATCTGAATAATAATTCAATTGTATTACCCTAAACCCCACTCTCTAGTTAACTGTATTGAAATCAGTCATTTGAAAATCCATATCGGTTGACTATAAGAGCCCTAGTGAGTACACAAGCATACACAAATCATGAGGGTCAAACTACAGTTTAAAATCTGAGGCACACAAAACAAATCACAAGACTCAACCTCATAAACTCACACACACAAAAGCAGTAACACACCAGCCTGTGATCTCTGGCTGAACCAAGTCATTAAATCCTGTATAAACCAATCTGGCTCAAAAAAACTCTACTCCATTAGAGAGAAAAACAGCCCCCCCCACACAGCGGTATTTACAGCCTGTCTGCTCTGGGATCAGTTTTCCCTCCCTTATTAAACATGTATGAGGGGCTAAATAAATAAACAAGGCCTGATTGGCCGGTGAGTGGAAGGCTAAAGCGCTAAGTACAGAGGCAAAGAGGCTGCGGACAAGGCGCTGGCAGCCAGAGACGGTGAGCTGTTCCACCGCTCCATCAGAGACACCAAGGCAACTGTGTCCCACAGGTAGGCCGAACTAATCTAGACTTAACCCAACAGGAGTTCTAGACCCCTTCGCCTACTTGCTCAGGGCTCTAAGGCTCATATTAGCTGTGAAATTACAACACCCGAGGATTGGGGTGTTTACAGGAATCCAAACCTCTTGGTCGTCAAGGATGCCAGAGATATGGCTGTGTTGAATGAGAATTTATTCTGACTTGGTACAGGGGCTGGAGGGGTTAGGAAGCATGGCACACATCCCAGCACCCTGTGGCCTCTGTGTGAGTTTATCAGAGGCGATCTCAACCCCTCGGCTCCTGGCTGTGGGATGTTGGGGATGCACTGGAAGGTGAAGAGACGACGTGAGATCAGCCTCACAGCTGTCGTCCACGTCCAAACTCTCAAACTCACTATGGCAGGACTTGGGGCTGACTGCCATTTTAAATCTAGACTGACCCAAAAAAATGAGTTACTAGAAGAGAAGGAAGAGAATAGCTGAAGAAAGTACTAAAATGACTAAGAAAGGACAGAAATCACAGCAAGATGTTAACGAGAAACAGGCCATGTTTTTTTTTTTATTTGCAAGCCTGCTGATGTGCTGACCACACTACGGTAACAAGGACACACTGCCTAAAAGCCATCACTCAAAACATAATGCAATTTACAAGGCCCCTCTCTCTCTCTCCAAGCATGCTGGGTAAGTATATTCTGATATGAACAATGGGTGACTTTTTGTTTCAATGACAAACTGCCTTCTGCTCCTCGCTGCTCTAATTCTTCAGGATAGCGGCTCGGGCATGGCAGTGAATGCCAATGAGAGGGTATGCTATGGCTTCTCTATGAATTACATTATTGATTGCCGATATTCTTTGAACAGAAAATGTAATTATGCAATGCGGCATGCCAGGCTTAGTTGCTATCCTCCCGATATGTCACTCAAGCTCCTAGTCTCTTTCCCTCAATCATTCCCTCCCTCATTTTGTCCCTGTCCATTCATCAATGAAGCTCTCCCCCTCTCACAACACTCCAAAACTTACTTCCTGGGAGTAACTCTCTTGGAGAGACTCGGGATGCCCCTTTAGCTGCTCTGAGGAGACTACATCAGTAGCAGAGTCGACCTCTTCTAGAGACGTGCCTTCTTTGTTTATGTCTTTCAGAGATCTCTTCCAAGTGTGTCTACCTTGCCAGTTCTGGCTGTTTACTCACTTGGTTCAAGGAGAGCTTTCCCGTCAGCTCTTACATCATTACACAAACACCTGTGACTACACATCGTTGTACCCCAGGGCCTCTTTCTCTACTCCAGATGTCTTCAACAATGGAGGATGAATGCTTTAAACAACCATATAATTGTGCAAGAGCACCATGTCCAATTCCTGCTCAAGACATAAAAAAATATAAGCACAGTGTTCCAACCTAACAGAGCCGCTATGGGAAAAGTTATCCGGGCTTTGTGACACATAAGGGGCTACCTGGAAACAGATAGCCTAGAGAGACATTCTAGGGAAGCAAAAAGGAGAGTTTAAAGAATGGATGGAAAAAGATCATTCAAGTTGAACAAACATTACCCAATATCAAGAACCTAGGGTTACAGTATGTTATCAAGTCTCTTCCACCGAACTGCTAAGTAACCAAAGAAGCTGTAATGTGTTTCAAATGATTTTCCCTTAGCACAGGCCTGGCTCACCATTGAGCTGACTGGTTAGTGCTCTTTTCACGGTTCTGTACTGATCCCGGCTCATGATCGTAACATGGTTACAGTTTCTTTTTCTATTGTGGTGCTGCAAAATCAGAATTTGAATGTACATGACCAATCGTGATTCAATACAGCAGTTTTAACAGCATGGTTCTCCTGTACTGTAATGATTAACTGTGCTGAGAAATACATTAATGAGTGGTTTGTAATCACACTACACTGAAACTTACTCTAAAGGAAATGCTACTGGTCCTGTTATTCCTTCATTCATTAAAAAAATAATAAATATATAAAAATAAACGTGATTTTGGTAAATTTTGCAGCAATTTCATTCTGACAGTTTGCCGTTGAAACACACACACACACACACACACACACACACACGTGCGCGCACACACACACACAAGCGCGCGCGCACACACACACACAAGCGCGCGCGCACACATACACACCATCCCTTATCCTCCAGACCCTGTCAAAATCAATCAGCATCAATTCAGCCCAATATGCACAAAGAGCCTTTGTACACAGACACAACACACGATCAAGAGAATGCATGAGACTGGGCAAACATCACACACACACACATCAAAAACAAGCAACATCGGCTTTAAGCACAATCTTTCAAAATCTAGAATCAACTGTGAGTCAATGCCAGTGTACTCTTGCCTTCTGTGATCAAATCTCCGGCGCCAGGGGTTCCATCTAGCCCGGCTCTTCTAAATGAATTCTGACGTAATTGATTTACATCCCTCTATTAGAGCTGCAGAGTTTTATGAGGAAGATATTGGGAGTTGACATTTTTGTCAGGCTGTCTCCACAGAAACAATGATAGAATGAGGAGAGCTATGAGGGCTTTATTTTCAGACACGGATTCCGGAACTCTCAATGAAATAAGTCTCGGAGGAGCCATGCGATGTCTTCTAGCTGCCACTCAGAGACTGTTTTTGTGGAGGATGGGCCAAATCATTGCTTAATGAAAGTATGTGTCAAAAAAAACGTTTATTTTGAAAGAAACCGAAGGAGGTCTCTATGCTAACTACAATCAGTGCTCAACAAAGATTTGTCCAGATCATTACACTATATTGTGAAATTTGGAGAATGAAACAAAATTGTTACCATGGATGTGTTATTTGTAAATTCATATTTGTAAATTCATAATGAAAACGTTAATAAATTCCCAGCTTTGTGCCACATTTAACATTTATAATGTAGAGTTTGTTAGTAAAAGTCCATCATTCACACACACCACGCATTTAAGCTAAAGCTGTCATCACCTGTAGAACACAGGCTTCTGACAAAAACTTCAGCTGACCCTGAAATCCTCTTAGTATTTTCAGAGATACACACAAAAAAGCTGTGCTCTGCCTGTCTGGTAAGTTTATACAAGAAATGGATCAGATATTTATTGGATGGGTACTGTAATGGCTCGTTTCCACCGAGCGGTACAGGACAGTACATTAAAGTACGATTCGGGATGGTAAACCCTGATCTGGCTTGCGTTTCCACCGCCAATAGTACCCTTACTTGGTAGGCGTGGTGTAGCGATCAACGTCATTATCGCGTGAAGAAAGCGGCACAGTAAACAACAATGGAGGACATACAGCAGATCTTGTTCTTGCTTCTCGGCATGTGACTGTTTGATTCAAGAAAACCAAATAACACTGAGAAAAACAAAGAAAACATGGGGACCTAGAGACACCTGCATGACATCAAATAACGACTGACAGGGAACCAGAGAATACAAGGGCTATTTAAACAGAGGGGTCAACGAGCTTAACAAGGGAAACTGACACACCTGGAGCAGACTAATGAAAATGGAAAAGAATACAAAACTACAACCTGGCCACAGGAAACAGGAAGTAACACAGATAAACTACAACATAAAAGTCCCACAGAGCACAAGACAGAAGCAGATCTGACACATGGTGCAAGGATGGTATCAGATAGCAATACCATGGTAACTTTGATATAAAATAGAATACTGAATAGTTTCAGGAACATAATTATCATTATGTTGCTTTTTATTTTATTTTATAGATATTTAAAATGAGCTTTGATCATTTATCTCGTCCATTGAAACTCATACTTTTTAAGTGTTTGTTAAGTGGCCGAACACTTTCTGGCGCCACTGTGTGTAAAATTAACAATAGGAAAAATATAGAACTGTATAAAAGAGTATGTAGGTATTTATTGTGCAAGATTCTAGATTCAGTAGATTCAGTAGTGCTGTCAGTGTCCACTAGTCAATTGTGACTGAGATTCAGTTATTAATGCTCAGTTATTAATGGTAACTTCAGCCTGAGGGTAAAATCTGTTCTCATGCTTAATTCTTTCAATTAGATAGTTTTGAATTTTAGGTTTGCACTGACTTCATTGAAATGCACATCAGGCATTCACATTCATGCACTTAACCTTGATTTTGCTTTTGTCTTTTTGGACAGGAGGGGTCAGCATGCGTATGTGTGTCCTAATGGACTCAATTAATATTCTCCTCCGGTCTCTCCTGAAGGGCATTCACCCTGTGGGCACATCCAGGACATGTACCACCGTCCAATGTGAAGATGCACATGCTTTTACACACTTGGAGCAACATCTGTCGCCTAAATCTGCTCAGAAATGTGAGAGGGCAGCAAATACAGCGAGACCACACTAGGAGAAACAGAGATTAGGGCAAGTTTTGAGCATCAGAAAAACAAAACGGCTTCAATACCTTTGCCTATAATGCCATGCTGCACTTCTCAGGTCAAGCAGGATAAGCCTATCATGCCTGTACCATGGTATTTTAATAACATGACACTGGCTTATGCTCAATGTTCAAAAACCCATGGTACCTGTCAGTAGAACTATCAGAATGGACTCAAAATCTCCTGATGTAGAGTATAGACTTAATATCTCAGTCAATATTAATCCTCTTGTGACTTAATCTAAATATTTGGCTTCATTTTGATGCAAATTACAACAATGAAAAATCGATAATGTGCAACCTCTGGCACAGAGAAATCAAACTCCTTTTAGCTAAATTAATTTAAAAGCAGACTATGTACATTTTGATCGGAATTAATTTAATAGGAAACAGCTCTCTTTAAAGTAACTTACTTTACTTTCAGTATAGTGCCAGCTGACTGCAGGAATCTCTGTTACCCCTTTTATCCAAAATGGTATCACTCTCAAAGCACCTCACGTTTTCACCGGCTTGAGAGCCGTACAATTACGTACCTGACTGTGTCACTCCAAAACTTGACGGGGGGGAAATAATCAGAAATGTATTGGACAGGTAAGTTTACCACTTACAATGAATTTTACTCCCAAAATAAACATACAATGCAAGATGTACAATATAGAAGAAACGAGAGGAAAATAATGTGCAGACCCTTACAAAAATGTGTAGTGGTATAATGGTACAAGGATGGTATAAGATAGCAATACCATGTTAACTTTGATAGCCACTGTTTTAGACAGCTTTGTTCAATGTAATAGAAGGGATTCCACGCTGTTACTTCAATCTAGGCAGGGTTGCTGCTAAAAGTGACAAAATCTATATGTGCACCACCCTTCCCTGGCCCAATTAGTTTCACAGAGGACCTTACTAAAGACCTTCATCACTGTGTTTGGGACAACCAGCCACTGATGTTAGTGATTCCTGGTTTAGAAAACAAGATATTTAAGGGGCCGGCACCCTTTTTTCTGTTTTTTGTCAGGCCAGATAAGGCTCCGGCACCATCACCATGTCGGTTCAAAAGGAGTGCTATGTGCTTTTATCTCTGTTGAGACAGATGGAGAATAGAAAGGAGGGCAAGAAAGTGAAATGAAGAACAGGTCCTTTTATTTCTCTTCAAGAGAGGCTTGAAGGTCAAGGCACATGAGAAGAAATATCCGTAACAGATGCCACATAGCAAGGCCAACAGCCGACAGCGGACAGCTGCTTCAGCCTGCCGGGGTTCAACTCCCACAGCTGTGAAGAGAGGTGACACGTTTGCATCGAGTGTACAAAACTCTCCTGTGTCTTGTACGCATTTCAATATCAATGCCTGTAGACTCGGCAAGCGTTGGTAAGGGAGTTTGTGTCCCGTCCATGCTGCGATTAAAAACATGCCGCACTGTGAATCTAACAGGACAAAGGCTTTGAGGTCTCGAGACATCAGCCTTTGTAGAGTCTGTTATGTCTAAATCAGGGTCCTGTGGCTAAGCAGCAATCTTAATGACTTCAAGGACAAGACAGGAGGTCTCTTGTTTATGGAGCACTGAGTCAAAAAGAGCAAGAGAGAAGGAGACTGGGAGAAATGGACTGTTATTAAATCGGAAGGCGCCTAAGCAGCTGACAAGCAGTGTGTGACTGTGTGTGTGTGTCAAATAGGGAATGAGAAAGGGGGAGAGACTTTGAGAGGGAGAAAGAAAAATGGTGCTGGCAGCGCCAGGCGACACTGTTAGACATAATAACATAATTTGAAGTAATGATGGTTGCCCTTTAAGACAGTCCACGGGGAGAGAAAGATGAACTAGACTGTCTTTGGTCTCCAAAAGCAGCATCCAGCTACATTGAACATTACAAACGCCATTTATAACAAAAGTAAACGGAATATTGTCACTTCTTAACCAATTAGGTTAAAATCGTGACATGAATGATTGGTCAACACATTGGAAGTATGCAATCCCACTTAACATTGATTACTGGGGCATTAAAAAGTAATCCTATAATACCTGGAGAAAGTCAGCCGTTAGATACATACAAATGGAGGTTGACCCTCTCAGGAGGAATGCAACATTTTTGGCAAATCAGGTTTGTATGGCTTTTATAATGTAGAAAATTCGCTCAATAGCTCTCCTGATATAGCATTGCACTTGCGATGCGGAGTGGTCGGGTAAAAGTCATAAACCATGTAACAACCATGTCATGATAAAAGCTCAAAAACTTGAAGAAGCAAGCTAAAATGGCATGGTTACAGTACTTCAGCAAATGTGTTTTCTCTAATGTTTGGTTTTGTTAACACTATCGGTTACATTTAAGGTAGGTTTTTTTTTTAGCAGTGGTACGTTATTTTCAAATGCAATAGGGGATTAACCTTTAATTTAGCACCACTTACTGGACATGCAATTACCAAAATTATAAATAACATGTCCTCCAAAAATAAATAATGTCTGTGTCAAAACTATTATAAATTAAGACATCATTAGAGCACATTCATCCTGAAACTTTTCAAGAGCTGAGATTATTTTTGAGGATGTTAGAACACATCTCATTTGTTTTCGACCAGTCAGGTCTTCAACATACACAATCCTGATTAAGTTGACTGACTGATAAAAAAATTGGGTTTTGTATGTGGACACCTATTGTAATTTTTAGGGTATATTTTGTGCCTTATTCCCTTAGCGGCTGTCTTTGTTGTCATAGCTTATCCAACTTAACCTTTAACACAAATGCATTTATTTAAACACATAGGCCGGTTCAAACACACATACCACACATCTCATTGCCTCCTATATATAGAAGAACATGCTAAATAAATGGCCAAAACCTATTTAATTGATATATGGAGGTCAAGATAAGCATGTGTGTGAATCACAAGTTGTATACAAGCAGGAAAGGAGGTGCTTAATCATTTCTGCACCTGTTTGTGATTAGCAAACCCTCGCACTCATGGTGGGGCGTTAAGAATGCTAAAGATGCCAGAGGAGTGAACTGCAAGAGCCTCGATTAGACAGCAGTCAGTCACCGTGAGGAGAGAGAATGAGAAAACTGCTTCCCGTGGCTGTGACTGGGAGGAGATGCTGGCACCGCTCCAGTGGACGTGTGTTTGTGTGCAAAGTGTGAGGAAAAGGGGACGCCTCAGGGCAGGACGTTCGGGCATGGAATTCGGGCCCACAGGAAACAAGAGAGAAAAAGACAAGACCTCGAAATAGAACTCTACTTCCCCTCACTTCTATTTGCATACAAAAGCTAGAACTGGCCATGGAGTTCAGTCCCTTGAGGTTCCTACCGAATGCCAGGAACACTCTCGGTACCTCTCTCTCTCTATCTCTATCTTTCTTTCGTAGTTTGCCCAGAACTCCTTGGAGTCTATCAGGCACTGCATTATGCTTTCTGCTGGCTTCATTAGTCCTGCATGCAGCACCGGAGAATTTCATTACATACACACGCAGTCAAAGTTCACAAAAAAACAACAGTCCCTGGGTTATATGACTTTCCTTTGTGATGTGATTACCCAGAGAGAGTGAGAAAGATAATGTTTGGGAGTATAAGAATTGTTGTGGGCCAAAAAACAAACAAAACAAAAATGGAATAGATCCACACCCAATGAGGACTGCATTGTCGTTTGAAACAAAACGCATACCGCGAAAAACACTTTCACAGAAGGGCTGGATCCCAACCAGGCCACCATGTGTTCTGAGAAACTGCTACTGTTCTTTGCCCTCTGCAATATGCTTCACAGATCTTCGGTATGAATAAATCACGACGGTAGATACCACACTTCCTGCGTCAAATTCTCATTCATGTCATTTATCTCAGTCTGGATCTTTCTCTATGTCTCATTTACATTTTTTTTAAACAATTAGTCATCACCAACCTGTTTGGTTTGACAAAGATGAGTGTAATTCTGCCATAGACATGTCTCTGCTGACAGAGGTGCGATGTTCTTGGGTGCAATTGTGTTTTTAAACGTGTGAATATTTCAAATTCAAGTTTATTGTACAAATCATTGTGCTAATGTCAAAAAACATTGACAAACACACGTTTTACAGTTCCCGTTTTGTGCGTAGGTGACTGCATGTGTTTCGTAACCTCATCTAGAAAAAGAAAAGGCAATGTGTTTAGCCTCAGCTTGTTGCGATGACACCACACACACGCATCCACCATCCGGCTAATGATTTTGAATCGATACAGAGACCCGTGGTGCTCCTTCATGCAAAAGCGGTCAACTCGCATAGATCACAGCAAATCTATAACTGCTCAAACACCAATACGGCCTTGGACACAGAAAATGTCAGCGCAACCAAATAATGTGTACCTACTCTGCAATATTGCAGAGCAAATCCTGAAGAAGCAAATATTGTCTGGAGTAAGCTGTCAAAAGGACAATTTCTCAAATCTATCCTTATGTCGCTGTTTATTGGCTAATATACTCCTCCCAACTTTCTACAAGTCACTGTATCAAGAGCTTAGGTTTGGCAAACACACCTAGACACTGGAGACTCAATTTAAGAGCGCAGACGAGATTAAGATGGCTACATCTGAAATGATTGTTTGTAGTGTGGAAAACGAGAGCGAAGGCTGTGAATGGGGAGGCTAGTCGTCTTCAAGATTTCCACAGTGTAATCTCACCATGGTTGGATGCGGCAAAGTGTTGGACATGAAATTTGTGAACGTGGAAATTCGATTAACACCCACATGAGGTGATGAGACCCCTTTGCTATAAACACACACGCACACACACACAGAGAGCCACACACAGCTCAGCGCTGGCCCAATGCAAACTACGAGCTCTTCCCCCCTGCCAGTGGCTAATGACAGACCCACTGCTTCATGGCAGGAAAACCATCTGGTGGCTGCAAAGCTTTTAAACCAAACAAAACACTGCCAACCAGAACAAACTGTGTGATCGACCATGACTACACACAAATACACAATTGTACGCATCATTCGTGTCATCTGGTTGTCATGGATGGGGTCTGCTTTAGGCTCCTTTGCGAACTCGTAATTAGTTTTTATCATTTTGTGTGCATGAGTGTGTATGCGGACACACATTCAATATAATAAATACAGGGAATGCGGTATGTGGCACAGAGGCCCTGTGGATTGCAGCCTCAGTAGATTACGCACCTACATTCATCACACACACTTTCTGAATCATGCTTATTTAGCTGTGTGGAACTGCTTCATAATCACTCAATGTGGCACTTCCAAATATAACATTCACTACACTTTCACTTTGTGCTGAAATCATGGAGATACAGGAAATGGGCGGAGATGGGAAAGAGAGGTGACATGTGTCCTATTATGATAAAGGTAAATACGAGGGAAGACAACAGACATGAACAGTATGACAAGAGTTTAGTTATGCTCACCAAGGCTACATTTGAGGGAAAAAACAAACAAACAAACAGGGAAAGCATTAATATTGTGAAATTATTAAAACAATTTTCTATTTTAATATTTTATTAATTTATTTCAGTGATGGGCCATTACTCCAGTCTTCAGTGTCGCATGATCCTACATAAATCATTCTAATATTCTGATTTAAAGCTCAATAATTTATTATTATATTATTATTATTATTAATGTTAAAAACTGTTTTTTTTCAGGTTTCCTTAATGAATAGAAAGTTCAAAAGAACGACATTTATTTGAAACGAACATTTTGTAACATTTTAAATTGCTGATCAATTTTGAAGTATTCATTTAACACACAAATACAAAAAACACAAAAAACTTAAATGACCCCTTGTGTAATATATCTTGAAATATTTAGTCAACAAACAACAGTATTCACAAATTTTACTATAAATGTCTCTCAAATAAGTTACAGTACATTATAAAAAAACTTAAAAAAAAACTTGTTGGCCAGGCATCTTGATGTATCCCAATGATACCATTTCTTTAAAAAAAATATTGTTATTATTGCCGTAACTATTATTAAATTAACATTAACTAGAATTAAATTAATATAAGCTATATTGCCTAAAATACCAGCATAAAACAATGTCTCAATGGCATAACTGTCTACAAATTCTGGAAACAAACAATGTAAACAGATTAATTGTACACAAAAAAGACCACAGATGTGTATGAAGACAGTTATGATTTCATGTTGACATTACATTTAAACAGAATTAAAAACACCTTTCCCTAAATTCCCTAAAGAGCAAAAAAGCTTTTAGCCAACCACATCTGTTTCACTAAGTTTGAGCTTTACACTATCAGCCACCCTGTGGATTATGATTGCGAAGAAAATTAGCCAATTAGTGAGTCAGATTTGCAGGTTTTCATCAAAATGGTCTTCAGCAGTACCTGCAGTTTCTCATTCTGCAAGTTAAATTTCATCTTGGCTAAAAGGAGTAAAGCTAAAAGGGGACATTCCATAAAATCCCTCAATTTAAAATCTATCAGAAATGGAGACAACATGCAGATCTCAAAATCCGATGAATTTCAGGTGAAGCAAATGTGTATAGGGCAGATTTTAAATTTGCCATTTGCATAAATACCGCAGGGATGAACAAACACACGCCTAGCATATAGTGTAGCTTAGCATAGAATAGCTCAGTGCTAAACGCCGCGACCTGGCTCCACACAGGCAAAAATAAATTCCCTCAATTAGACATTTGTAAGTAAAATGCCTGGTGTTAGCGACTCAAAGCAATTTCCGATAAGACGCTGGTGAGCTGAAGTGAATCCAACTAATAAATGAGGAGAACTAGTGAAACGTATTTTCAGCTGATAAAACATACCTATGAAATGTATTTCTCATTGGACTACCAAATCTAATTATACACCTATGAAATGGGGGTGGAGGCGGTAAAGCTCGGAAAGCATCAGTGGGAAAGCTCTCAATTCGGCATCCCATTAAAAATACACTTAAACCACTTTGGAAGGAAGGAGAAAGGAGGTGAAAGCAATCCCTGTTCTTAACTCGCTCGCTCTCGGCTAATGAGTATGTTTTCTTATGTGGCACTTCATGTTCTTCAGTGCATATGGAATAACAGTGACATTTGAAGTGACAAATTTGAACTGATTAAAGCATATAAACATTGCAGTGCTGTAAAGAGGGTGGTGTGTGCGTGTGTGTGTGTGTGTGTGTGTGTGTGTGTGTGTGTGTGTGTACCTGCTATTCTCTGGTATTATCCCACAAGGATAGCATAATACCAGTAAATTTTGACCTTATGAGGACATTTTTTGGACCCCATGAGGAAAACAGCTTAAATCATAAAAGTGTTCTGAAAATATAGAATATACACAGCGTTCTAGAATATACAGTTTGTACAGTATACAAATTATTATGTCTATGGGAAGTCCCCACAAAACATGGAAACCAGTGTATGCGTGTGTGTGCGTGTGTGTGTGTGTGCACAGAGGGGGGGGGGGAGAAGGACTGATTTTCCCCCCCCTCATGCTCTGCTGTCATCTCAAGATTTCAAATTGAATTTTAGAGAGCAGAGCATGAGGGGAAAAAAATCAGTCCTTCATTGCAGAGTTGTGAGACGACAGCAGAGCTCATGGCAACATGCAAAAACTGTGCTTCCCAAAAACATCAAAGACAGGAAGTGATGTATTAAAGAGAGACAGAGAGAACTGGGCGGATGGGTGACAGTTTGGAAATGCTGCTACTGTATGTGTGTGCAAAAGCTCTGTGGTACAGTGATGATATAAGAATACCATTGTTCTTTGAGATATAGCATGGTGCTGATTACACGTATTACCATATTCATTTACATACATAAAAAAATCAAATAAAAAGAGAGAAAGAAAATACCATTTTTGTACATCAAGCCAAAAAAGATTTGGAAACTAAAGTCACACTTTAAAATACATTCATGTATTTGCATTATATAACAAAAGTGGCAAAACATTTGACAAAAGACAAGAGTTTCCTATTCATGAATTAGACTATGGCGACCCACCACAGCTTGGTTTCGTTTTTTTTTTTTTTTTTTTTGCATCTCCACGTTGTCTTGTTTGGCATCGCAACTTGACTTGTCTAAAATGTAAATAAGATATTTGCTGTTGCACTGTACACACACATACTGTACTATACACAGTGAATTCTGAAAGTTTCTTCTGTAATGCTTTTTTTAATGGATGCTTGTTGTGCATAAATTTATGAATTATATGGACTCCTTATATCATTTCGTTATTTGGTGTCCTTTTGGAGTCTCCAAATGTCCTTTTTTGAAAGAAAATGCCCCTACCCATCTCACAAAATCCTGTGAGAAACACTGTCCTCTTATTAACTTTTTCTGTCTATCAATGTAAGTGAAACATCAATTCGATGTTTTTTAAGACCCGTGTTCGTCAAACTGTACTTTATTGTTGATGTAGGAAATTGTACACTTGCCGTTGCAATTTCGCTTATGTGATTTTATTTTGCTTACCACTAAAAAGATACATAAACTTATCACCTTATTTTGTTGATTCAGATTTTCATTTCAAGCCTACATTTTCAGTCTATTCATCTATATTCATTCTTTCATTTTAAGTGGCCCAGCAACGCCCTAAAAACCTTTTGATTTATGTGGGTCCTCCATTTTAGCTCCACTAAATGACAGGGAGAAGTAGAGACATCTAATTTCAATTCAAATAGACTGACGCACAACCATATTTCATTCAAGCTGTACACACATCCTTGAGAAAGCTATTAGACAACGGCAAAAAGAGAGGAATGATGAATTTACTGCCGTGATGGAGGGTAGTGTGCCCTGTATTCTCTTTCCATCACCGATGACCAAACAAAGTCAAAAGGCCTAATGGACCTTTCCAATAAACCAGCATTAAGAAATCCAGTGCCTGCTGACTCTATTTATGGTAAGCAAAGATATCATTTTATAATGGGGTTGGTGCGATCTGAAAGGCAAATTCAAGCTGGTATCGATTGTAAGAAGTTGAATTGGCATTGTGTAAATGATATACTTTACCATGGTGCTTTCATTCAACAGCATCAGAGCAGCTAAAACATTTCAGAGAAATCAATAGAAGGCTAGTCATCACAGATTAAGCTCAGTATAGTTTCATTTCTCCCTGTGGAACAAGAAAAGGCAGCTTACATGTTCAAGTGACCAAGGTGCAACCTCATAAACAAAATATGGATTGCAATCCACAGCTGCGGTTTAATATAAAACAATAAATATCTATTAGAAAGAAAACATTAGATTGAGAAAACCACTAATCTTTACAGAAAACAAGACGATGTGGTTCATTAAAGTCATCTTGGGTGAGTTGTTTCTCTGTTCAAATAAATAATACGAACAATCGATAGGGAAAACCTTTTAATTTATTTAATTCCACCTAAATTGCCTATGGCTGCATTCACACTGCAGGTAAAAGTGGACCAAATCTGATTTTTTGTTCATATGTAACTCTGCATCCGCCTTTTCGCCTACGCACAAAATTACACACGACTTTATAAATGAGCGCATAAATGCTGACTTCAGTAATCTCTGTGTGTACAGGATTCCATCATTGTTATTGATCTTTTCCGCATGTGCGTCAATTCACGACCATAACCACCAGTTCACACTTGAATCTGATACTGGGCACATTTAATAGATAATGTGAACAGGTAAAAATAAAAAATAAATCTGAGAAATAAATCAGAATTGAGCATTAAGGCTTGTAGTGTGAACATAGCCAAGGATATTCAGGTCCCTAGGTATAGCTTGAGTCGTTCAATATAAGTCTACAGGATTTTTTGTTATGAGTTATGAGCTAGTTCAAATCCTTAACCTCAAATATGTGCACTAATAATTATTTAGAACAGAGAATGGGAATTACACTTGCTAAATGTTGCAGGTCAAACTCGAACCTGCATCACCTATATGAGCATTAGGGTTCAATGTCAAGCATTTGCACAGTGTGCTGTACTTTTGCTTATCCTGCCACCACTGCACCTTCAGTCTTGTTATCTGGGTTCAGTGTAGCTCTAAGGTCATTTGAAGTATTTCCCGCTCCAAGCATCGCTTTCAGGGCGCCCGCTAACTGCACCTACCGAGTCACACGGGACGCCCAATTTATGGCAGCACACGGTGTACGCACATCACCGCGTTCTGTCTGCCTCTGGAACAAAACAGCAAGGCATTGGCCTCGGAGTCTCTCGAACCCTCACTATGTTAATTACCAGAGAGAGCAGGGTTAGATGTGAGGGGGAGATGTATAAAGGAAAGAAGCGAGAGATGGAGGTGAAGAAGTGCCAGAGGGGGGCAGAACAATCATGAAGCCTTTACCAGAAATAACAACAAAGCAAAAGAGACATGAGATGAATGGAGAGGGAAGGAAAATAGAGAGGTGGAGATGAATGAAGGAAGAGGAAGGAGGAAGGGAAAAAAGTAGTTAAGTGAACGGAGGATAAAGAGGGGAGGGGAAAACAGAAGAGAGGAATATTGCTCTAATGAAGTGAACCCCTGCGGTGCTTATTAAGTTTGTTAGCTAAATACAACATAGGTAAACAAAACATGACTGAAACCTCCATCACGGGTTCAAGAGAGCTCCAGTTCAAGGTCGCAACGCATTTGTACGGGAAATAGAGAAGCATTTTTCTGAAATGCGAAATACTGCAAAATATGTCAAATTCATAACTCCACGTATGTACCCCAGAAAGCACTATTAATAATGACTGGGCAATGAGAAGCGGAATAGGACTGGGACATGTTGCAGGCTGGATGCAAACCTGTATCACCCATTTGAACAGCAAGGCTCAAAATGCAAGCGTGCATGTGTGTTCTAATCATTGTGCCAAAGCACTGAGTCTTCGGCTGTTGTTTTGATGCTTGCCACAGTTGTCGGAGTGACCCAAAGTTATTCATTTTTAACCAGAGATGGCAATTTGAAGGGACGTGCAATTGGTGATGCAACACATTTGAGCAGAGTTTGCAGGCAACACAATGTGGCGACTGTTAATGAGAGTACAAACAGTGATCAGTCTCCCGAGACAGTTGGAAACGGCAGTCCAATAGAAATGCAACAAACACTTTCTTTACCTCTCCTAGAGTCTTTTCCTGGCATTCAATCCTCTATCTATTAACCTTATGTTCATCCAGACCACCAACCTGACAATTTCAACCACCTATCCATTCTCATCCCACAATCCTCTAGTTCTCAAGGCACCCTCTGGTATTTCTTTTTTGATCTCTTCCAATCTGAATTCTCCATCCCTTACATCCACATGCCTCCTACCCAGTCTGATCTCCAGAGAAGCCCAGGGCTCCCGACCCACCTGAGCGCAGTTTTGAAGACACACATGGCGAGCTGCGTTCAGAAAGCACAGCTGCAGGCGGTCCTGTTGAGCACCACCACTGACAACGACTAACAAGTAGAGCAGATCACAAACAGCACAGGGACTTATTACAGCAAACAGGCTGGAGTGTCAATGCAAGTCTCTCAGCATGGGACTCTGGGAATTTCTAGCTTTTTTTCCTCTCTCACACTCTCAGCCATATGCATTCCATCTTTATCCACTTATGCAGTTACCTAGCGATGTTAGACAAGTCTCTAAATATTCTTTTTCAGCTCTTCACAACAAAGGTCAAATTCTTGTCCTACTTTGCTCAGATACGCTAAGCATTAGAAGCATCTTTCTAGTCTTAATTCTTAAAGCATTGTTTGAAATTCTAAATTCTAAAAACAAAAGTTTGAGCACGTTCATCTAGTTAACACACATCACGTCCACGTAAATCAACTGTGCGTTAAAACCTCATAAACACAAGCAGAACATAAGTCTGTGTAAATATATTGTAACAAAACAATTTTCCGTTTAAAACCATAGTTGTGTAAATTGGTAAATCAATGCACTGGAAACATAAATTTGTGTAAATTGTTTGTAAAACTAGACTTCCGTAAAAACTGTAGGAGCAGAACAAAGTTCTTAAAAATTGTATAGTGTTGCATAGACACATGCAAAATCAATTTGTGTAAACTGCACAGTATGTAAAACGATTATAAACATATAAAACATCTAGGTCTATTATTCTTAATCTGAAACACTGCAACGCTACTTTGAAGTTTCATTGCATTTTTCTGCAGGATATATATGATGGAAACACACTCCCTGCGTTTTCCTGTTAGCTGAATGTGTAATGGTCTGAATTATAAAGTATAAAGCTGAATGTGTAATGGTCTAAGCATGAAGTAGTTTTCAATAGCTTTTCAACAGCCACGGTGCATTTGCTGATTCGGCCCACATACAGTATTTCAGAGGAGTATCCAACCATTTATTGGTACACTCTTTTGATGTACTAACAAAGTACACAAAACATGTTTTTTAGACAAGGTACCTTGGTAAACCATGCTTTTTTTGGACACTCTTTAAAAGTACTTTTGATAACATGGTAATTTATCAACTTCAGTAGTTTCTGCAAGCTTCTTACTTTGACACCATTTCTACATGCTGCTAATATAACACAGCCTTTAAAATGAATAAAAACTCTACTGATTTACCTCTGATTTACCCTTCATCTCAACAAGCTGGGCATGAAGCCATTATTTTGTCTTGTTTTTCTCAATAGCTGTAATTAAATTAAACACAGATACTCTACCTTGAGCAGAGATCATTTTGAGTCAGTTTATTGTACCATCAAGGTTTAATAGACACCCATCTCCCCTTCCTTAAGGTTTCTTTCTTTTCTAACCAAACACATATTTTTGCAGCACAAGAGAATGGAGGTTCACAGTGTTTTAAGGGTAATTTATGTAAAGGGGAGGTGAGCAAAAGTGGACGTCCATGAAAATTGCTCATACATTTTTAGGGCATAATGTAATTTTTGGGTGAGTTTTACAAACTCAGTGGGTGGGGACCATAACATTCAAGTAGATGAGGGGGGGGGGGGGGTGGGGGGGGGGGGTCACAACTATTCTCGGCCTTTCACACTGAGACTATGTCTCCACTTAAAGTTGAGTACCTTTAAGTAATTACCTTTCAGTGATTAGAGCAATAAAAAGGCAATTTTGCAGCCAAAGTGCTTAAAGTCAATGTGGATTTGTAAAGCATTTTAGCTCCTTTATGTGAAACATGATATTCAACAAGAAAAATGCCAACTTGATTCTTCTACCCCTCAAGAATGGACTGGATTGTGTAAAGTTGCCGTTATTTACCAGAATGGAGCAAGTGACTAATTTGGTAATAGCATGCAAGGCCTAAGTGACATGACAAAAATGTAATGATTTCCACCAATGAATCCTTCAGTTAAAGACAAGGAACGTGCATTAAATATATTACCTTTATTCAACAGAGTTTTTGTTGTTGTTATTTTTACCTCTCAAATGTCAGTCTTGAGAGAGAGTGTTGTCATGATTTGAATACAAAACAGAAATATTGTCTTCCAAACACCCTGACAGAAACCTGTCGTAATCTAATTTACCTCATTCCAATCCACAGTTTGAGAATTTGGCTTTTTTTTTTTCAATTTATACCTTAAACTGCACTGCCACCGAGACAACAGCAATAACAACAACAACAAACAATTTACCACAAGGCTTTGACAAAGCCTGACTTTTGACCCTGCAGAAAATAAGCGCTATCCATCAAACACACAGTCGTCTTTCCTGAGGTAGGTTAATCGAATCTAGTAAATAAAGATATGTTTGCACCTGGTTATAGCAACTGAAAACAGTGCCACAACCATGATAGGTCCTTCTCAACTCCAGGCTAAATGAATAATTTGCATGTTGTTGTTCAGTGTCGTGGGGTAGATTAGGGAGCATTTTCTGTATGCTTTCTGAAAAGCCATTTCAACAAATATTTTATAATGCAAATCTAAAGGAAGCTTGCTTGACGTGTGAGAACCAATGAGGTTCATTCTCGTGTTACGAAAGACCTTTGAGCTTCTGCAAGAACCAGTGAGTTTTGTTCTTGCACATCACACGTACAGTTGAGCTTCTGTTTATGTTCGGTGGCCAATTTTTTTTATGTGCTTAAAAGACTAAATTCAATCGGTTCATCATTTAAAGCGATTGTGTCTCTTCAAAAAATAAAATGAACTAAACCGCTAAATTCATATAGATTAGTATTAAGATCTCTTTCTGACCTTTTTGAAGCGTCAAAGTGGAAGTTGCGTAGAATGTTAACGGAGTGACAGAAATCTCTCCGATTTTATTAAAAATATCTTTGTTTGTGTTCCAAAGATGAACAAATGTTTTACGGGTTTGGGACGACATGAAGGTAAGTAAATGATGACAGACGTTTCGTTTTTGGGTGAACTATCCCTTTAATGCATCATAGGCACACTTTGTGGGTGTGTTCGAAAAGGTAAGAAGCATAATTCTTTTGAAATACCTTATTTTGGCCCAAATCTAAGACAGAACTCAACATATCCTCCAGAGGCACCCATCCAAGAATGCATTGCTAAGAGCTCTGTGATACAATTCATCTTTTTCCCCAAATGTTATTGTTGTATCAATAGATTAGCAACATGCTAACCTCAAACTCTACTGGAATCGACTGCGAACTGCTGCCTATGTAGAACACTCCAGATCAGTCACTCATGAGGTTCCATTTCAATTAAATTGCTGCCTTAGCAGGATGCTGCCTATGTAGGCAATGTAGAGGCGGTGTACCCCACATAAACACACACACTTCTCAATCAAGACTGAGCCAATTTCAATAACAAGGAGTCTGGAGATTTCAATTATCCCATGAGGTGTTTCAACGAAATTAATTTAATTGAATAAACATTACAGCAGAAGTGCTCTATGTAATCTATTATTCACATTTATATGCAAATCAGCAAAAATAAAGAGGCACCTAGTGACAAATTCTGACATTGTGCAAACGGTGTGTTCTGAGAGAGCGGAGAGAGACACAAATTCACATGAACTAAAGGCACACTCCTATCAATCCCACAGTGCTCTATTTAACATTTCCGACTGAGGTCGGCTAAATGGGAATGCTGTAATAATGGACTAAAATGGAAGCAGAGAGACTGAGCTGATCCCAGAACTGCCAGGCAGGGTTTTTTTGACAGCTGGCGTCTG
The DNA here is from genome assembly GCA_030578275.1 of Meda fulgida. NCBI lineage: Eukaryota > Metazoa > Chordata > Actinopteri > Cypriniformes > Leuciscidae > Meda > Meda fulgida. The sequence continues at coordinate 23,922,404 of CM060626.1, read as the reverse complement.
GTGGGAAGACTTGGAAAAACAAAAGCACACAAACAACGACAAGCAATCAGTTCTCGACACCTTGCCCCTGGCATAAACCTTCATGTATTACAGGGAAGCAGAAAAAACACGACAGCGGCGTAGAAAAAGAGTGATAGTCATTGGATATGTCTAGCTTTGCTTTCTTCCATTTTTCTGTGAGCATGAGACATGTTGGAGGACACTTGACACATCTGCGTCCTTGCGAGAGCAGGTCAGCACAAGGCTACGTACATACAGTAAACGTACACGCAGTCTGAAATGATCCAAGGTGTGAGACTGGCCACAATAAACCAGTGTGTGTTTGTACGTCTGTTTGTGCGTTTCAAAAAAAAAGCCAATTTATTTTTAGCTGCACTTTAGTTCCATCGGTTCGAAACGCCTCATTCTAACACATCAAATCTCAGATGCAGGGAGTCTTGCAGGGAAAGGATACAGCTTATTTTTAGATTTTAGCAGCCATCCTAGAAAATGTGCCTGAGGAAATAAACCTAATTTAATACCCACGTGCACACGTACTTGTTTGCAGAAACATGTTACGTTCAGGTGATGGAAAAACAAATCATTACATGCTTCAAAAAAATGTTGTCTTATTTTTTCATTTTTTTTCATGGCCCGATGTTCTCACCTTTCCTTGACTATATTTATCTTTTTTTTTTAAATATTATTATTTATTTTTCATTAGGTCAAGTATGCATCCGTTTCGTTATCGCATTACGAGAGGGCAAACTCACGCCATGTGCCAAGTGCTCTTAAATGAAGACAATTTCATTTAATGACAGACCACCTCTAGAACATCTCACCGACAGCCAATCAGAGTGCGGTAATGAAGGAAGCCTGATGCAACTTGATTTGCATAATGGCAGAGAGGCTTGTGGGTATTGATTACGGTTACATAGCGGCTCCAAAAATCAATTAAATTAATTGAGCAAACAACCGGAGATTATGCAGATTGGATGAAAAGAGGGGAACAGGCAGAAAAAAAGAATAAAAAGAGGAAAGCAGCAGCTGTTTTGGTGGAGTAATGGAGCAGAACAAGGAAGGACTGATTGGGAGAGGACACAAATATCTCTCCTCCAACAGCCCTCCATCTTCCCACCGTTCATTTCCGTCATTTCAGTCCTCCAATTTCAACGTTTTTGGGCAGATATATGCAGATTTGTCAATGTAGGGCAGGGCGTATGATGTGTATAACGTGCCACAGTAGATGCGTGTCAAGCAGAACAGAGTTTGCTTTACCACTATTATTTTACCATTTAAATAAAAAAAATGGAAAACTTTTTTTTAAATACTATATTTAAATTAAAGTATTATAACATTAATTTAAATAAAAGATGTACTGTTATTACCATTAATAAATATATTATATAAAATAGAATGAATTAAAAAAATGTCATTAATAAAAACAACTAAACTTTTAAGGCTTTTGTTTTTAACTCAAGTGCCAAACAATAAGAAGCCATGAATGTTTGCCCTGAAATAGGTTTTATTATTTATAGTTTATTGTTCATTTTATGAATATTCTTATCTTTTGGTTGTATGCTTGCATCATGTTTAAAAAAAAAAAAAAAAACGAAATTATTGAGATGAAGTACTGAACCTTCACTGGATTACCCAGCAATAATAACAATATTATTACTGGGTCATATAATGTTACCTTGATATAAAATATATCATAACATGATAAGATTTTGACTGTACTGCCCACCCCTACTACAACATGAGGTAACTCAAACCCTTATTTTACAGTAATAGCGGGTGCACTTCAAGGTGACCTCCAGGTAGTGGACCGTGACAAAACAAACACTTTGTAAAGATGTGATGGCATGTGATACGGAAGGAAGAAAAGAGAATGAGAGATGGAGAAATCTGTCCTGCGGTGAGACCGGAGGGTGGCAGCTCCTCTTTGACATGTGTTGGGAAACTGGCACAGCGGGAAGAAGCCTCGAGTGCACAGAGGAGGGCGAGAGGGCACAGAGGCAATAGTAAGAGGGAAAGGGAGGTACGCCAGATGGCATCCGAGAACTTTCTCAAACACTTTTTCTTGCCAAGGGGAGTGGGCTTCAGTTGTGAAAGGTGCCACAGGGCACACACCATGTCCGCTGCAACACAGGAGTCACAACCCAAGCCAGGCGTTGCTGGAAGTCCACAGGAGTGTGAGAGTGTGTGTGAGAAACACACCATATGGAAGCGTGCACCTGCAGGTCATTATTACTACAGCCCGGATAACACACATGATCAAGAGGAGCAGCACACCTGCACTCGGCCACGACCTGAATGTCACACCAGTGCTTCGTACTTAATTTGCATTTTTTTTTTCAGAACTACAAACATATTTTAAAGCACACTATCATTTAAAAGCTCGGACACAGCTCATTTTTATTTTTCACATTTTAGAATAATAGTAGTCTTAAAAAGTACCAAAAATAACACAAAAAGATAGGTGGGATGTATGCCAAATCTTCTTTTGTTAGCTTCCTCACAGTAGCTACCCTTTGTCTAGATGAAATAAAAAATAAAATTATCCCCCGGCCCCACCAGATGCAAACAGGACATTGCATTATAAAACAATACATAAGATAATCGAATAGCAATTGTATTCTAGTGTAAGCGGCGTAACATGTTGGTTTTTTTCAAAAGTATCTGTGCAGCGAAAGTGATGTAGTGACGAAATAAGTGGGGAGGGTCTCTACGAAATGCGGACTACAAGTCATTTTAAAATACCAATGTAACAAAACTTTGTAGTAAATCTGCACCTTTAACTACACACCATATAAACATCCATGTAATCCATGTTACACTTACCGCTCACTAACAGTTCAGACAAGTTATGGCACATTATTTGACTGATTCAAACTAATAACTTATGAGGTTTTACTCAAATCATTTTTTGACCCATTCGTTGAAAGAATTGTGAGTCATCAGTTCATGAATCCAAACCAAATCATTGCACCGTATGCAGTAAGCAAAAACAACGTAAGCGAAAAATACATTTTCTATTAACTAGCCTATACTTGGAACACATGGACCACAAATATCTGTAAATTATCAAAAGTTTCATGAATGAAACCCCTTATATTTGTATAGTTCAGTACATCACTGTTAGCCACAGTACGTTCTTACTGTTGACCAATCTTACAGTGTTTTAGAGTGACAGAAATGTTGAAGAATGTTTGTGTGTGTGTGAGAGAGAAAGAGAGCAGGAGATGACAGAAGCGGGGAAAGACACCGAGCGGAACAGAGGACAACATTAGAGAAATAAAGAGCTGGAGTCATGGTCAGGGTTAAGGGCGGAGAGAGGAACAGAGAGAGTGAAAAAGGAAGAGGTGATTTAACAAGGCAGCATGTCGCATTAGCGGCTTCATGCAGGACCATAAAACACAAGAGCCAGAGACAATCCTACTGTTTACAGCCGAAGATACACTCACAACACACACAACACACACAAACACACGAGCCGATATACTGTATACACAAAGCACTGTCATGAATATTAACAGCTGTAGAAAAATAGAAATAGAAAAAACAGAAAAATTGTTTTTTAACATAATAAACTAAACAAGCTAACTTTTTGAACCACTGTTGTCAAATATCATTTCTGATATTACATAACACAATCTTGACGGTTGTATCAACTAGCTGCACTGGAATGCATAGAAAATAGAATAAAACATGAACTCAAAATTGATCATATTTACTTTGTTAGCACACATTCTTCTTGAGGTGAACATTTAATCTGTGTGAGTTAACAAAATGAGAACAAAATGTTGTTTTTCTTTGTAATCTTTCGTCAAAAACAGGAGATTTGGATTGGCGTTCCTTCAGTGATGACGTCAGCGTGACGGCTTGGCCAGAACACCCCCTCCTCTTCAACCATCAGTCTGCTACAACTGAAAGATGGCATGAAGGTGCACTATAATCAAGCCCTGCCGCAGTGTCACTCAGAAATACATCACAATACTGAAGTAAAGCCGGGCGTAAGTACTGAGTCAAGCTGACTTAAAGACGTCAAAGAAAGAAAGAAAGAAAGAAAGAAAGAAAGAAAGAAAGAAAGAAAGAAAGAAAGAAAGAAAGAAAGAAAGAAAGAAAGAAAGAAAGAAAGAAAGAAAGAAAGAAAGAAAGAAAGAAAGAAAGAAAGAAATAGAACGACAACCACAACGACAATATTGACGTCAATATCAAGGAACGATAAAATAATATTTATTACTGTTACCTATGTCGTCTGCCGCTTTAAATCCTCAAGCTCCTTAAAGAAGAGGATTCTAATTGGCTTGTTTTTTTTAAACGTTTTTATTGTTCATCAGCAAGAAGAAAAATTATTCTGAAAAAGATTCCAAAAATATTGTTTGTCTGTGTTATTAACGTTAATTGTGTAGTGGACATCCCTATTTTCAAAGTATTAGAATGATTAGTAAAACTTTATAGTTGATCAGTGATCATCCTTGGTGTGAATGGGCCTTTAAAGAGACTACCAATGGCAGCCATCTTGTTCTGAGTATTTACAACTTGAATGTAGTAATGGTTAAAAAACACCACCTAAACTCAGCGTAAGCAAGTGTAATGGTTGAATGTTCTCCTAGCCTGGTCAATCTGATCTGTTGGCTGTTTTGGAAAGGTTTTGGACAAAGCCCTGGAGGTGTCAAAAGACTTTTGCTGACAAAAAAAACATGAATTTCTCGGTCCAGGTAACACGGAGAACGAGTAAACATTGTTCATTTTAGGGATACAAATTGGTATCGGACGATAATCACATTCTATGACTCCATCGTGAGTCCCTAAATTTGACCGGTCTCATGAACCAATCGTAATTTGAAGAGGTAAACCTGTAAAAAGTTGCCACTGACGCACATGTAAACATATACAGATGAGGCTTTTGCGCAATGTTCTGTTTTGTAACTTTGCGAAACATTAGTAAACCATAGTAAATCACAACTTTATTTATTATAAAGTGTTTTACATCTGGAGCCCGCTTAGATTGAGAGGTCTTGATTTACCGTGCACCGTAGAATAGGAGTACACAACTGAAACATCCCTGGAAGATCATCGAAAAACCAAACTTGATTTTATGACCTTTCATATAGTCATCATGTCAAGCATGAGTATTAACAAAATAAAAATACATTCTCTGGTGTTGCACCATAAGTACCTCAAAACATAATCAAAACCTATTTTCTTCAAAATTTTAGACCATGTACATGTATTTTAGTAGCGTTACTAAAAGTAAGCCATTACTTTTAAGTAGCATATGCCACTTGAAATCATGTGAAATCATTTAAAAATGCCTTCAGGGTGTAAAGTTAAAAGCGAGAGCCAACAGAGAGCTTACATAATATAAAGCTTGAATGATCGTGTAGTCGGTAGCCGTCGATATTGGCTGCAAGAATCCTAATCGGAGCATCCCTAGTTCATTTACATATACCGACATTGTAACGACACAAAGCTGGTTGAAAATTGGCGAAGTTACACTTAAAGTAAAAATCTCAAACCCACTAATATACTTCAAAGATATAAACTCTTAAACTTCAGAGACTTACAGTGACTGTTCCACAGAATGATAAGAACCTGTGCACTCCAGAAATTGCATAAAGTCAAATAATCATATTGCGGCTTGCTGTTTTGATATAACTCTTGCCATAATTGTACACAATTTGCATCAGATTGTCTGTAAACAATATGAGAGCACGTCATCTGAGGCTGGGACCAGATCTAAATGTTCTAATTGGGTTTCAACATGCTGATATGGAGAAGATATGCTGATATGCTGGCAGGGATCACTGTTTGTCAATGATCCCTGTGTTTGATCTGAGGCATCATATAACCCTCCAAACAGGAAACAAACAGAAATGCACATGGACACGACAGGTATATATTATTTAGATTAATTTGTATTCTCTCTTCTCATCTTCTATCTATCCACTATTGCCACGTCTGGCTAAACACCTCAAATGAGCTAAACAAACAGCATGGTCAGTTGGTTAACCTTCCCTGAGGAACTGGCAGCTCACACACAGCTGTCCTCGTTCCCCGGCTCCATGAATTCAGGGAGAGAAGGTAGGGTGGATGGAGAGAAGGAAGGCAAGGACGAAAAAATCTATAGTGCTAAGTGATACAATCTTTGCTCACTTCCCCTTGAAATGAAGTGCTTCTGTGAAAGGGATCTCATTTTCCCTCAGCCAATCAGCTTGTGAGCATACGGGTAATGCGTGGGATCTCTGAGGGACAGACATACGCCTACAATGAACACACACACACACTGGTCTGGATTCACGTCATAAATCTACGAGGACACCTGGAAATATAGGATGTAAGCCCGGAATTAAATGCAATTGGATTCTGGAAGTTCAGCTTTGGTAGAGTCATTGAGTGACAGCCGCATTACCTTACAGTGTCTGACCGTCCATTCTGGCTAAGGCTGATATGAGATTTGATGGGTTAAAATGAAATATCCTCTCACTCGACCACAGGGGAAGAACTTATGACGGTTTGGTCTAGAGCGCTGAGACCTGGGGGGAAAAAATTGCTGACATGAGCTCTTATACTAGCAAACACACAATTTTTGTTGTCCTTCTTGCCATTATAATTAGGTCAGAATATTTACAATACTTCAACTATGTTGGTGTTACTAAAAATACAAATACAAATTTCAATAAATAAAATTAGCTCAAAATATATTTCAATATAATTTCTAAATCAAGCTTTATTAAAATTACAATAGACTATAATAACTATTTAAAAAAAACTAGAATTGATTTATATTAATGAATTACTTTCAGTGAATTGGTTTGCTTCATCATTCAGAAATGTTGACAGAAGTAGCCTACTTCTGTACCGTTATAAATGTATGTCCTTAATAACTGATTTTTTTATCACAATGCATTATGATATTTAGCCTATACTATAATTTATAATCATAGACTAAGACATTTTTGTAATAACAAAAAAAAATCAATATTCAGCCTGTTAATTTGTGAAACACTTATTTAGCTGATGCAAAACATTTCTGATTGAACGAAAAACTATTCAAAGTAGTTTGAAGGTAAGTATATTATACAGATATCTTCTCCATATCAAAATTTTTAATAAAATAATATTATATATAATGTATTGCAAATATATATAATTAATATTTTATTTTAGTTTTCACTACATTGTCCAACCATAGAATAAATTACAATACGAGCAATGATTTTGGATTTTAGCTGGAATTTTTAATAGGTAAATGTGTTCAAGAGAGGTCACTGATGTAAAAGCCGATGAGAGCAAATCGTTGGCCCGCAGATGTCGATATGCTAAATACAAGCTGCCGCTGGCCTTTGCTCTGAACTGATAACCTGAGCAGAGCCGCTTCAAAGCCCCTTCAAATAACCTTCTTCTCGAAGCAAAGGAACAACCCACTTGCCTTCAGAGCAGTGCAATAAATTCATGTGAAGTGTAACTAACACACACACACACACACACACACACACGAAGAAAAGAAAGAATCAGTCCAGCCAGTCAAATTTCACAGTCAAACCTCTGCTCAAATGTCACATTATCTCATCTGAGAGGATCAGAACACAGCTGAAAGTTAGAGACAGAGAAAAGTGTGTCAAACATTCAGGAAAGCAAGAAAGAAAAAATTAGGAAAACAGTGAAAAACTTCGTTGAAAAGAAGCAATAATTCACAGTGCAAAATGAAGCTCACATAGCCTTCTGCAAAAACGAGGAAAATCAATGAGAGATTCATAAACACACTCGCACATCATTGGTGGTGCACTGAGGCTATTCATTTCACATGACGAAACATACAAAAGAAATGTGAATCAGCAAATGGCATTTTATAGTCGGAGTTGACATTTTCACACATTCACATATCAGTTTCCATTTAGTTCAGCAGCACAGGTTAAACAGCACTGGGGTGACCAGAAAGCTAAAATCCCCCCCGGGGACCCTCATCTAACACATCAACTCCCAAATCCCTGTGCAGTCCACTGACAAATACTGTACCAGCACTGCACACACACACACACACTTTCTCTCTGTCCCTCGCTAGGCTCTGAATCCCTCAGAGATTAACCTGGAATCTGTGTCCTTCAGGGATCCGCATCTAGTAGCACAAATTAAAAGTGCTCCGGGGAGAGAGTTCACCTGCCGCCCTGTCAGCCATTACATAAGCCTCGAATAAAGCACCTTATGAACCATTCCATAGTCTGACCAAAAAACAAAAAACTCTACAGACAAGCTGAGTTGGAGACATTTATAAACATAATGTATATTATGGCTGCCAGCTTTCTAAGTTACCTCGGAAACATGAGGCCGCTGGTGAGAATGTCACAGCAGTTGATATGCAGTTACAGCCAGGCGCTAGCCTAACTATAGTCATTAGCACAACCCCGGCAGTTGTTCAGAAGGTCTTTGAAGGTTTTATTTTGTGATTATGACTAGCTAACTGTATATTACCCTGCTTATTACACATCTAACTTATCAAATATTTAAGCAATATCACACGAGCTTGAGTAAAGTTGTTCCCTTCCCGTGCCGAGTTAACGTTACAGCTGTGTTGATGCTAAAAAAAACAGTACGATTGCAGTTCACTAAAGACGAGTTAAAACTGAATAACTTAAAAGTAAAGTGAATAACTGAAAGCTGAATTTTCAGCAGCCATTAATATAGTCTTTAGTGTCACCTAATCTTTCAGAAATCATTTAATATGCTGTGTGTGTGTGTGTGTGTGTGTGTGTGTGTGTGTGTGTGTGTGTGTGTGTGTGTTTGTGTGTGTGTGTGTGTGTGTGTTTGTTTTAGTTCAAATATAGTTCAAAGAAAAGCAAATATTCAATTTTTTGTTGTTGTTGTAGTTGTTGTTGTTGTTGTATTAATGTAAGTTTGACTGATTTAATGCATTCTTGCTAAATACAAGTTGGCTATTAATTTCTTATTTAAAAAAAAAAAAATCGTACTGACCCCAAACCTTTTGTGTATGTGAGAAGAAACACCAATAAAAGTGAAAGACATGAAATTAAGACAGAAAATCAGTTAAACTGTTTATTGGTCATTGAACTAAATTAAAACATCTGTGAGACAATGTGCCTTGATTGTTCATTCAGAATCAATCTAAAATAAATCAGCAGCACACGCAAACTGGACCCACATTAGATGCAGATTTATTTTACCTTGAGCTTTTCACTCACAGTGTACACGTCACACATTTAAACGATCTCACTGCAGTGCAGAGGCGGCATAAACGCATTTACGCTCTGAATTGCAACTCATAAGCAAGTGTTACATTTTGGGCAAAATGTTGATTTTGTGCACAGCCGAAAACAAGGATAGCTAACCTATATATAGTGATGACTGTTAAAATGCATTTTACTCAGCTCTCATTTTGGTTCTATAATTAGTTCAGTTACCTGTTAATAATCTGCTTAATGAGCAGTTTACCATTACAATTTAAACCATTATTGCTCAATAAATGTTTTTAGGATGTATCCAGTCATTTTGTACCATATATATAGCCTGTAACACACAGACACAGGTAGGGAGACCGTGAATTGACACCTTTGACGGGTTTGCTGAGAACATTTGGAAATTCTACTCACGTTGTCTGGACTAAGCCAGCATTAGCAACTTTCTCCAGATCCACAGATATGAAGGCCGAGGGCTGCTGACTCCTCGACCTCAATCACTGTTGACCCCCTAACCTTGTTCTCCATGACACCAGCATCCCCCCACAGCACCCAGATCTGACCGCTACTGAAGACTATGCCGTTTCCACCTCCTAGAACACTAACTCCTCTGTCTCTGTTTTCCTCTTCACATTATTCTAACAGACTCCCTTAAGAGCAATCCAATCAAAGAGCTCATGGCTGTAGATACATCAGCCAACACTCGGTGAGAAAACCACATGCACATTAGCATTCAAACTTAGCGAAGCATGTACAGATATTCTGAGTCAAAAGACATTGCTGGTAATAAGATAGTCAGTATTTTAAAGCCCTGCTGGTTTTTTTTTAAACTGAGGTATAACACTTGAAATGACAAATATGGGATGGAGGTTTCATTCAAATTTAAATACATCTGCTAAACATTTCCATAACGTCTTATTGGTTTGTTTTGAAAGCCACAGGGAAAGAAGCATCATGCCGTTTGGATTTTGTTATACAAACCCCAACTGCTGGGTGTACAATGCAAATGTCTGAAGCAGGGTTGCCAGATATGCACAACAAAACCCGGTTAATTGCTAATCTAAACTAGCCCAATCTCAGTCGGGGGTGGGGGAAAGCAGTTTGATGGGGTTTTTCATGTTTGTATGTGGTTGCTAGGTTGTTCTGAGTGATTGCTATGTGGTTGCTATGGTAAGGTTTTATCAGGGGTTTTACTACACTTGTACATTTTTGCTAGGATGTTCTGGGTGGTTGCTATGTAGTTTCTAAGGTGTTCTGAGGCGTTTTTAGCTGATTGATAGGGTCTTCTGAATGGTTCTCAACTTGTTTGTACAGTATGTGGTTGCTAGGGTTTTCTGGGTGGTTGCTATGCGGTTGTTAAGGTGTTAGTACTGCATGTGGTTGCTAGGGTGTTCTGAGTGGTTGCTATGCGGTTGTTGGGTGTTTGGAGGGGGTTTCAGCCGTTCTGAGTGGATGTCATATGACTGCAAATGTGTTTGGATGGATTTTCAGCAACTTGTACAATACAGTGTGGTTGCTAGGGTGTTCCGGATGGTTTCTATATAGTTGCTAAGGTGTTCTGAAGGGTTTTCAGCCGTTTGTATGTGGTTGCTAGGGTGTTCTGGGGAGTCGGTATGCAGCTGCTATGTGTGTTTTGAAGTGTTTTCAGCATGTTTGTATGTGGTTGCTAGGATGTTCTGATTGGGTTCAATGTGCTTGCTAAGGTTTTCTGAGGGTTTTTCAGCAAGTTAGTAAGTAGTTGCAAGGGTGTTCTGTTTAGTTACTATGTGGTTGCTAAGCTCTGTTGCGGACAGTTGGCAGCAGCCAATCAGAGAGGAGCAAATCTATTGCCATGGAGACACACCACAAAGATGGATGCTGAAACTTTTGCAGCTGTCACTGTTGTCTTGGCTTCTTCAACAATTATTTTACTTAAGTATCACTTATAACACAAAACTTAAAAAAAATAATTATTATTACATAAATTAATTCATATTACATGAATACATTTCATCTTTTTTTTTTTTTGCTTTCAAAATGCTAGTAGCCCATATAGCATATGACTAATGACTCAAGAGTTGTTAATAAATGAGGCTAAATTACATTGTTGTTATGGAAATGTCATGTATATATATATATATATACACGACGTAATCGGCAACAACCATTACTGAGATATTTTGGCTTCATTTTTCTACAGTGAAAGGAAGTAGAGAACCGCCGTCCATCTTTTTTTTTCAGTGTATGTTCTCGAACAGCAAGCTCAAATCCAACAGGACTTAACTTACATTGAGGCTTTTGACAGGACATAAATCCCACAATTGCTCAAATTATCATGCAAATGTGGAATAATGAAACCCTGGGCAGAACCTTTTTATTTTTCAAACATTACAGGTGCTGAGCTGAAAACATTGGTTTAACAGCTGGGGTTTTAAAAACAGAACGGCGAGTTGATTATAGGTTAGTTTAGCCTTATTTCATAGTTTACCATTTAGGTTGTTTTCAAACAATGCCAGTGCAACACTGAGTCACAGAAAATATTCCAGCTCATTTTGACCCAGTGCCACTCAATATTAATGTCACAATGAGTCACAGTAATACAGCCCCCCTCATTCTCATGTTTTATGTCTTTTTTTCCTGTCTTTCACCATCGCCGTAACCCACAGCTCGCTCTATCTGTTGAGGCCTACCAGCAATGAAGGTGAAAATGACTAATTGGTTAAACAAGATTTTCTCTCTGATTTTCTCTCTGGTAGAAGTCTCCCTCTTTTTATCTCTCTCTCTCTCGATTTTTTTTTTTTTTTTTTTAGAATTGGAACAGAATCTGAGTTGTTTACTTAAGAAGTTTAGTATTTGTACTATCCCAACAGGATTTCATATTTTACTGGTAGCTAAAATTGTGTCAGCTGGCTTAAGTATGTAAATATCCGTTTCCTTGTTCGGAGTGTGTGAAGTCGGGGTCCATCTGTGTTTACTGACTGCCCTTCTGTTCTGTGGCCTTTGCATTTGTCAGCATGAGGTCACTTCCTCAGGATAGGTCCACACATTTGTCACTTCTGAGATTATGATGGCCTTTAAAGTAAACATGAAATCAAAATTGACCCTGTTTACTTTCTTAAAGGGATAGTTCACCCAAAAATGAAAAGTATATCATCATTTACTTACTCTCATAACTTTCCAACCCTGTATGTATTTCTTTCTTCTGTAGAATAAAAAGCAATATATATATATATATTTGAATTTTGGGGTCAAAACTAAATTGGACCTCAATTGATTTAATTGTATGGACAAAGGAGTTTAGAACAATGTGAGGTTGAGGTTTATTTTTGGGTGAGTATACCTTTAAGAACAAGGTCAATTTTGACTTCTGATGATTTTTTTTTTTCCTGGATGAATATCCTGTTATTCTCAGAATACGTGGCACATTGCTTAAGTTAAACTGGTTGCCGACATTTGTCTTAGAGTGATTAATAAGAAACATGTAAAAATAATCTGTAGCTCTGAAAACAAACAGGGGGATCTAAAGGTCAGGATCTTTGAGTAAATTCTGCAAAAGAACAACACACGCAGAAAACCTGATACTTTCATGCAGGTATACTTAGAAACGTAGAAGACTGAAGTCTTCCCAAAGTGGTCTTGCGACATTTAGAAAGACCTCAAAGCATTGAGCAACCTGTAAACGAGTGGAAAACATGGAGGCTAAAAGGACTAGCGAGTATCAAAAGCTAAAATTTAGCAAATGCATTTTCTCAGGAATGTCTATTCTCCTGCCAGTCCTTAACAGCAAACACCCCTCGACACACACACACACACACACACACACACACACACACACACACACACACACACACACACACACACACACACACACACACACACACACACACACACACACACACACACACACACACACACACACACACACACACACACACACACACATACACACACAGTCTTATCGGCTCCGTTGACTCACACTCTTCATCTCCCTCCTCGCTCCATCCACTTCTAAAGTAGCTTTGAAGTTATTTTGGAATCAATACTTCATGGAAGTCAGTGAATGACTATCAGGATACAGAAGGGAACAGTGAACTAGATTTAAGGAGCCGTTTAGTAAAGAGGGCCAGGCTGACCCTGTCAGAAAGCCAAAGATACGCTCTCAGGCAGAGGCAGAGACCGACGCAGAGCTGGAACAGATGAGATTCCTCCAACATGCAGATGCTAGTTTGAACCCAATGACAAACTGCCTTGATTCTGCTTATGAAGGTGTCAATTCTATTACCAACAAACCAGATAAATTGCTCTAAATATCATATTAAGGACATTCACAGAGAAGTTTTTAAAAGACCTAATTTCTCTTGCCAAAGCCCTTTCATAGTATGTTGTTATTTGTTTCAAACTAAATATGCTAGCTATGCTGGCTATGCTAGCAAACTAACCATGCTATGCTATGCTAACCTTCATGAAATTTTCGTTATAAATCCATGATGGCTTATGTCAGCAATTTCCCTCAAAACATCAGAAATCTGCCATAAAAAAAACACCCAGTTTAGACCAGATTGGACCAGTTTCTATTCCAACATTTCCAAGATAGTCTTAACTGTCTTTAAATGTGCAACATGTAACATGAAATATAAAACGAAATACACACATATACACATACACACACCGGTCACTTTTATTAGATACACCAGTTCAACTGCTTGTTAACGATCTAATCAGCCAATCATATGTCAGCAATTCGATGAATTTAGGCATGTAGACATGGTCAAGAGGATCTACTGAAGCTCAAACTGAGCATCAGAACGAGGGAGAAAGGTGATTTAAGTGAACGTGGCATGGTTGTTGGTGCCAGACGGGCTGGTATGAGTATTTCAGATGATCTGTTAAAGGATCTGTTGATCTACTGGGATTTTCACACAAAACCATCTTTATGGTGAAGAGAGAACGATCCGTGTAACGAAGTTAGTAATTCAGGGTTAGTAATCGTCGCGCCATCTCCCACAGCTCTCGGTCTTGCCCTGCTTGCCAGAGCGGCAGTTCTGTGGGCAAAAAAACCTTATTGATGCCAGAGGTCAGAGGAGAATGGCCAGACTGGTTCGCACAGATAGAAAGGCAACAGTAAGTCAAATAACCAGTTGTTACTTACAACCAAGGTCTGCAGAAGAGCATTTCTGATCACAAAACACATTGAACCTTGAGGCAGACAGGCTACAGCAGCAGAAGACTGCACAGAGTGCTACTCCTGTCAGCTAAGAACTGAGGCTACAATTCACACAGGCTCACCAAAATCGGACAACAGAAGATTGGAAAAGCGTTGGTCTGATGGGTCTCGATTTCTGCTGTGACATTCAGATGGTAAGGTCAGAATTTGGTGTAAGCAACATCCATCCTGCCTTATCAATGGGTCAGGCTTCTGCTGGTCGTGTAATGCTGAGGAGGATATTTTCTTGGCCCTTCAGTACCAACTGAGCATTGTTAAAACATCACAGTCTACCTGAGTATTGTTAGTGACCATGTCCATCCCTTTATGACCACAGTGTACACATCTTCTGATGGCTATTTCAAGCAGAATAACGCACCATGTCAAAAAGCTCAAATCATCTCAAACTGGTTTCTTGAACATGGAAATGAGTTCACATTTTATTCATTACAAAGACAATGTGCACCAATGAATTGACAGTGAATGTTCTTACACACACAGTCTTACACCAATTATGCTTTAAAAACCCGCATCAATCTTCCTTTTTTTTAGGAAAGGGTCACAAAGCAAAAACTGATCAGCACACATAGATTTTTGCTCTTTATGTTAATTACTGTCTGCTTATTCAATGTGCACATTTTACATTTTGATGCTAAAACCTGATAAAAACAGAAAATTCCAACATATTGCTTAAACTCAGTTTTAATTTAACAACAGGACACAAAGTCTTGAAGCTATTTCTCTGTTCAGCTCATTTGCCATAGGAAATCTAAAGGCTTGTCAGTCATCATAGAAGCTGCTCTTGAGAAGATCACACGCTTTCACGGCACTCGTGGAATCACATGCATGAGTGTGTGTGTGTGAGCACGTGTCTGATGAATGCTAATTAAACAGATTACAACAGTGGTACGAGTGACTCGCGGTGATAAAGGAGGTGACCTAGTATTAATGTTCTCCACCCATTCTATTTAATCCAATTGAATGTCTTTCTGCACGCCTCTTTGTTCGGCCTCAACCTGCCACTCAAATGATCATTGTATTCCCGTTCACTTTTTCACTCAACAATGCCTTACGTAAATCTAGCATAGATGCAGCGGCTATTCAGTGTACCGACAAAGAGCTGTATTGTCTTATTGTGTGTCTCTCAAAGTTTAGCATTTAAAGGCAAATAAACAGAAAAAACGATCTTGAAAGTGAGATAAACACCCAATTCCAAGCAGCAAGACAGCAACTAAATGAACCTTGATTTAGCTTCTTTTGGAAGGAAAACAACACACTTTCTTTAAAGAGACACCCGTGTAATCAAAAATTAGGCCTAAAGGGGTCATTACACAATTCGGTATGCATAAATACATGGGTTAGATGTCTGTGAAAGAACATTTTGTTGTGTATTATCATGTTTTATATGTGTACTATGAAAGCCTGTTTGTGTCTCTGAAAAAGTAAAATAAATTGAAAATAGAA
Source organism: Meda fulgida (assembly GCA_030578275.1). Lineage (NCBI taxonomy): Eukaryota > Metazoa > Chordata > Actinopteri > Cypriniformes > Leuciscidae > Meda > Meda fulgida. The sequence continues at coordinate 23,906,579 of CM060626.1, read as the reverse complement.
GTCACACGGCAAGATATAAAGCCTTCCTGCCAGGATTAGTCACATTGTGAGGTGGAAGTCACAATTGCGAGGGGAAAAAATGGAAAGTCAAAGTGTTTTTAAGTCAAATTGTAAAAAAATAATGACATTTGCAAGACAAAGTCACAATTCTAAGAAATATGGTCACAATTAAACAAGTTTTTTGGGGGGAATGAGCACTTGTTGTGCAAAACTCCAGTACAATTTAGACAAATGACAAACAAAATCAGTAAGAGATCACATTATTATATCAATATAATCTCTCAACGTAACATATGTTCCTGCTGATTCCTACTTTTAGTATGTGTGATTCCTTTCTCATCCTTTCACTCAATCCCTCCTTTGCTCTTTACCCATCTCATCCATTTATTCAGAAAAAACCCTCATCGCATGGGGGTTCTTAAGCTCTACACCCGCACACAGGAAGTCCACTTCCCTTGCCAACGTACACAGTTGCAAAGCGCTTCTGCCTCTCTCCTCAGATCTAATGAGAGCTTTTTACAGCTGCCAATGGCTAAACATTTTTTTTGTGCCAACAGGAAACACAAACTCAACCAGACCAGATGATAAGGTAGCCCCATTCAAACTAAGCCAGTAAGCTGCATTTCATTTCAAATTGCGATCTAGACCATCTTATGCCCAACCTGAGGTAAATCCTCCCAGTGATACACCATTTAACTCCATCTCTCATTTCCTCCAGAGATCTATCTGAGATGAGCAGGCAATGTGGCTTAAAGACTCATATCTGCTCAGCTTTCAGCGTCTTCACTGGCCCCGTGAGCGCTTTGTGGTTGACCGTCTCGCTCGACGGCCGGCAGGAAGAGATAATGAAAATCAGAGATAAAGGCGATAAGGCTGAAATGGCGGCAGTCGTTTTTGAACGGAGAGCTCAATCCAGCCCAAACAAGAAGATTAGGAATGACATTTGTCTGCTTGGATTGATAACTACATCTATGCCAGTGAGGCTTACAGAAAGGGGCCGGACAGATTATGTCAACATCCAAAGGCATATCATGTCGATGGAGAAAAGGATCGACAGAGCATGTCTATCCAATAACCCATCCAAAACCAGAATATAACGTGGAATTGAATTGAAGCGATAGCAATTCGAGAAATTCGGGTGAGTACCTGCATTTCGCAGGTGTGTAGGGGAGCGCGGGGCACAACCTAACGCGGGGTTAAATGTAACACGGACGTTTTACATAGTTGGTCAGGATCAAGCCGGTTGTGTTTCTGCTCTTTTTCTCTCGCTGCAAAAAGACGCTCTCCTGTGAATTTGTGGAAAGTTTTGATAAGATTTTGTGAAGATACTGGACAAAGAGTGTTTTGACACCATGTAAGTACATTTTTTCGTCATACGTTTTTTCCGGTTTCTGAGTTGAGTGTGTACGTCACCAAATCTAACTTCATATTACCTTAATCACTGTCTTGTTGGCTAAAACACAGCACCGTTTTGAAACATGGCAGCAACTCCTAGCAACTGTTAGCTAGGCTTAAAATATTTTTTACACAGCGGGGTTAGTTGTAGCACAGTGTTACAACTAAGCCGCCAAGTGTACAATGATAATCAAATGAAAACAGGGACAGGGAGCCACACAACTTTTCAGATTTGAGTATTTATTTATATATTTAACTTAGTTTGACTTTCACACTCAATGTTGGAACGTTTTTTTTTTTTTTTTTTTTACAATTTTGTTAACTTTGCATTGATCACTTGTTTATTAAAAATATTGCCTGTTTTTAATGCAATAAACCATTTAAAATGTGATTTTACGCTTGTTTTTATTATTATTACTATTATTAATAATAATAATAATAATAATTTTGCATGCAGCTGCCACACACAAATATAATTCAATTGCAATTACAATATTTGATGATTTTATTTATGTATTAATTTTTTGCAAAACTGTGCAGCCCTTTTCCTCTCCATGATATTGATCCATAATAGAAGGATGATTGGATGAGGGATGGATGTATGGGTATCTATCTATACAGATACACAAACAATATCAAACTATACAGATAAAATATTACTGAATTGTGTCTTACACAAGTGTTACAACTAACCCCTGTCTGTTACAATTAACCCCGCATATGGGGTAAGTTGTAACATTTGCAGTTCTGTCACTTTCAGTGCAACTGTACGAAAATGGTAGGTCCTTGAAAAAAAAAAAACTTTAAGTGTCCATTTGTAGCAGAGATGTGTATGTTGCTTGTATAAAAAAAGATGAATCTAACTTAATAATTTTTTTTAATAATTGAGCCAAAACCAAAATGTGTTGGGTTGTGCCCCGCTCTCCCCTACAGTGGAGCGTGGCTCATATCTCAGAGATGCTAAAAATACACAGCCTATGCACTCCGCAGGTACGCTAGCTCAGATGATGTGACGGCGAACGGGTTTTCATGTCACAACAACATATGTTGCAGCTAAAAGACACAAGTCAGCATCCCCTTCATGATGACCCCTAGTAGAAATACTGTAGCAGAGCCAGTGACGCTGTCAGAGGATAATGCATCGGCTATAAATGATATTCATGTACAGTAGATTTTTTTTCTTCTTTTTATTTATTTATTTATTTATTTATTTTTTACAAATGCTATGGTAAGTCCAAAACACCAAGGTATCAGCATTAAATATGTCCAACACCGTCTCAGGGGAACTCGAGGTAATAATTTGCGTTTTGTACAATTGTAAGATTTGTACAATTGAGTTGTAAGATATTGTACAAATTGGCTGGTATGAAAAGTTTTGACTTGTACTATATATGTACTATTTCCTAATTCCTTTTATCATGGTTTTGGGGTTAGGTTTTTATTTTATTTTTATTTCTTATGATTTTGACACTGCATACAAATTATTATGACTTCTTATGAGGTGATATGTCCAATAAATGTACTACTTCATTGTACTATTTTGCGCCTTTTTCAGTTTCAGGTGTGTCAAAGTTGTAGTTGTGTAGTTGTCAATGGAGGGACAAAAATCTCAGATTTCATGAAAAATATCTTCATTTGTGTTTCGAAGATGAACGGAAGTCTTTAGAATGACATGAGGATGAGTAAATGATGACAGAATTTTCCTTTAAGCACTTCTTTTTCACAAGGTATGTCAGAATATGTTGAAGCAAAGATAACGTTTTTTTTTTTTTTTTTTTTACAAAAAACCTTTACAAATCCATACGTTTTTCCTTTACATACTTATGAAGCACTATTCCAATTAAAATCACCCCTGTTGGAAAATACAAGCTGGTCCAAGTAGCATGTTATAAAACTCAGCTTGACCAAACTACGCTGGAATGAGCAGCTGGCAGCTGGTTTGTTGGTCCTATGATGACCAACCATTCATAAACCAGATAGCAACACAACAGTTCCACAGCACAGCTATCAGCTTAAGCTGGATATTCCAGCAGGCAATGGATCCCCGGCGTTCTCAGACTCAGCGTAAACTCTAGCATATGGGCGACCTTAGTCTAATGCTTTGCATATATTTAAATATTTAAGGCTTCAAAAAAAAAGTATTGCTTGGAATTTAAACCTCAGAAAAAAGGGTTTCTGATCTTGTGACAGCAGAACTGGGGTAAAAATGAAAGGAGAATTTAACACCAAAAATGACAACATAACCCCTCTAGCACACTACAGGGGGAAAAAACCCTACAACAACAGCAGCGGTTCACTATCGAGCAACTCAACCTCTTCTTTAAAGCCCTACTGAGAGTTGCATGCAGTGATCGATGGAAAAACAACAAGAAGAAGAAATCTGGCAGGCCAGTGTAGCCAGATGATCCTGTATTTCTGATGACCTCAGGATGGACAGCGGCCAGCCCATGTGCCACTGCTAACACAGGCATGAACAGATGAGGTGACTTTTCCAACTCTCCATCCCAGTCACAGAAAACAATTCGATCCCAGGGGCCCGGCCTGAGTTTTCTCAGCTTTCATGAGAGCAGGGGTGAGAAATGAACAAAAGATTTATTTCAACACGTTAAGCTGACCCAAGCCTGTGACTTTGGAATGAAATCACCGCATTTCCTTTTTATTCCTACTATAATCTAGTTTTAGATGACACTACAACTTTTTGCCACATAGTGACAGCAGTCTTTTTTTTTTTTTTTATATCAGTCATATTTTTTGATGTCCACTTATCGTTAGTTCCAGGATGTGACCTCAATATGACCGCAAAACACCATGATTGCATGCAATATTATTATAGTTATTATTAATCTACAGTAGATTTAGTTGACTAAAATCTAATGGGTTTGGTTAAATTGTAATGCATCAATTAAGCATTTCTCTAAAACTTCCAAACTTATTATATACTCCTGGAGAAAACATTGATTAACCCGTTTACATGAATTATATTAAGATTTGAAGATGCAGTACAGACAGAGATTTAACTCCTTATTAAAGCTATTAAAGTTATTCAGTCAATAACATTGAGTGATCTTTTTCTTTTGTTGTTTGATTAATATTAATGACGGACAGCAGCAGGTTATTTGACTACTGTCACTTTAAGGCAGAATGCACAGATCCAATACACTGATACACATCTGATATTCTCCCAACTGATTACTGTGTTATGTGAATACTAATATACGGAATTTGACCAAAAAAAAAAAAAAACATTTTATAAGACATGCAAGTGTATGCCAACTTATGTCCGGCTGGGAAGATCAGCACGTTGCAATTAAAATGTGCACAAACCCTGACTGAATCTCTTCCCGAATCTGCCCTGCCTAACATTTTCAACTCGTTTTTTTTTTTTTTTTGACAAAAATGTCAATAGATTTTCACCTAGTTTTTATCATTCAAAACTGGTTTTTATTTAGTCATCGTCTTTATTTCATCAGTGAAAAAAAATGTCTTTGACAAAATTTATGATGAAAATTCGTCAACAAAATGATCACTGGTATGTAGTCATTTATATCATATTATATGAATATACACACCGCTTGTCCTATGTAGGTTGTAGGATATTTATTAAATTATATTATATGATCACTTGCTGTGTATATAATCCAAAAGACTAGAGCAAATGAAAGCAAACTTAGTTTTAATGAACACGGGAACAGGATAACACTAGCATAAGAATACCAACACAAGCCGAAGGACTGAAATAAGGGCTTAAATACACTGGGATGGCAATCAACAGAACAACGAACAGGTGAGGACTAATCAGGAACCATAGTAACAAACAAGTGGCGAGGAAATGTGATAAGAAAACTAGCAAGATATACTAGGTCAACCGAAAAACTTAAAGCAAAACAGAACATACATGTGACTTATATTGTTTTAGAATTATATACCAATTATTACTAGCATAACAATTTGTAAAACATGGCCACGTGGTCAATGTACATTTTTATTTGATTAGAGACCTACAATCAGTGCAGATTTTTTCCATTTGTTTGCATTTTATTCGAAATCCTAAAATTTAGTTTAGTCACGGATTCAGATTATATTCTGATTCCTCAATGTGTAGGAGTCCCGTATGGATCTTACTACATTCTTTTCAGCAGGAAATAATAACATGCACCAGAACGTTAAAAACACGCTCACATGAAGAATAAATGTGCCGAGATGATTGGAGATGAAGGAAAAGTGCAAGCGCACACACTTGACAAAAATTCCCCCTCACCATATATAATCCTGTTCTCTCCACTCTGTATGTTTTCCCTGTTCCGTATTCCCAGGTAATAGGGTCAGAGAATCTCATTGCGGCTGGAGCTGCAGACTTCTATATTATCATTTGGCTGCCAGCACAGCCTCTGAGCACAAATGTAATGATATTTTGTTACCCACCATCTGCCACACGGGCCAAAACACTTCCTCTGCAATACAATACCCCTCTCGAAGCAAGGCCGCGAGGGCCACGCCACGTACCATACACGGCCACGTATGACAGGCAATACTCCCACCACACACAACACACAGCTGCCTTGATAAGGTCACTTAATCTGACAAACAGCTAGCCTTACGCTATTATGCTAGCTTAGCTAAAACAAACATTCAATTAGTATTTGCGTTTTGGTTTATACTATCAAAGTATCTGCACTTCCAGGCAAGAATTGTGAAATGTGCCCATGACTACATGAGAAGAGTGGAAGAGAAAGTGTGTAGACAGTGTGTGAAAGAATGCTTGTGGCAAGGACCAAGCCTGCGTGACCACTAAATGCCCAGAATCGGGTGAACTGTCGCTATTGGTTTCCGTTAATTTCCGCTAATAAGCCCCGCAGTCATCCGCTAGCCGGAACTTTGGCCGCGTATAATGTTAATAGAT